>CAWUFW010024595.1:0-57829 GCA_963921515.1 Calotriton arnoldi | reverse complement strand
CAACATCACAGCTACGATGTTACTAAACCACGCCACATGGCTTAGTGACATTAGGAGGACCCAATGGCTGACTACCATGGACACAGTCTGAGTATGTCAGACTCACTTTTAGGTGGGTGTGCACAGTGTCTGTCATTTCCCTCCTATTGCCCGTGAGAGTATGGGCCAGGGTGCATTTTGGGGCTTATTTACCAGCCTGTTGCTCTGCCGTTACATCACTTTTTCCCCTAGTAAATGTCACGTGGCACAAGCGGCTTGTAAATAAGCCCCTTGAAGTTATTGGTATTGCTGGCCCTCAGGCTTACAAACGCAATGGCACCCCCACAGCTAAAAGAAATGACAATGTGCCAGGTTCAACGTGACGTGGATTATGGCAGCCAAGCGAACAGCAAGCAATAATAGAAGTGCCACTACCGGCCAGTCAGGCAGAATAAAGCACTTTAAGCAAAGACAGATGTTGCTTGACTGTGGCGACATCTGCTCAGGCACATGCTTTAACTGCTGTCTGCTGTTGCAACTTGTGCCCCCTTGGCCACTGTGCTCAGCCAACTGAAGAGTTCAGGCCCAAGACTAAACCAGCAGTGAAGCGCTCAGTATGGCGCATACGTCCCCCAATTACTTGTTTACCAGCAGCAGTCAGGTGAGTCATTCATGCAATCTGGGTCCGCAGTTGATCTCTGCAGCATTTGCTTATCAATTCTAGGCCGCAATGCCAGTTAGTGCACACCATTTATTTCAGACTGAGCCTGGCAGTTCTTTCTTCATAATTGTATTTATGTTGTAACTGCAATAAATTGTTTGGCAATTTCCAGCTCAGTGCAGCTGTAAGCACAGAGGAATAGAAGTTTGTCCTTCTTGGCTCAGTAGTGGCTCGTTACTTCTCTATTATAGTTCTACAAGCACCCAGCCTGCGACTGTTAGCACATGAATATGCACATTGTCTTAAAATTGTATTACACACATATAAGCTAGCCTGCGCAAAATGTGTAGACATTTAGGGGCTAATTCCGATGTTGGGTGGACTTATGTCTGCCCGACACCGTCTCGGTCTTGGGAACGACTGACCTCTGGTCGACGGTCCTGACCTCCCTAATTAGGATGAGACCAAAGACTGTTCGGTCGCATTCCCACATTTCCATATGGGAGCATGCATTACGGCCATAAACTGGTCGTAATACATGCTCCCATTGGAAAATGGGAGGTGCTGTTCCTCCCTGCACCCGGCGGCAGGCACCTCAAGGTGCCTGACACGGGGTGCAGGGATAAACAGGGGGGCACCCTTGGCCCCCAAACGGAGGCCGCACACCCAAGGGGGCACTGCTTGGTGCCCCAAAACACCCTTTTCGACATGATTTCCATGCCGGATGGTCCGGCATGGAAACCATACTGAAACCGTGTATCGTAATCCCAAGGGCAGAAAGGCCCACCCTTTGGGATTACGGGTCAGTTCTGAGTGACCGACAGGCTCCTTGAGCCCATCAGAAGTCAGCCGGAGTGACCGTCCAGTTTAGTTTCTGACCGCCAGCATTGTAATGTGGCGGTCAGAAAGTAAACCGAGGGGCCGATTACGATGTCACATATTTGGCAGTTAATTGTCATTCATAAATCCACTTATTCCATCGACTTGCCACACTTAAGCAATCTGAAAACTTGACATCTATGATGCCTGTTCTGCACTCACACAATCCCACAAAGCCAAGGCCTGGAATGACCTCCACCTCCGGCAAGACCCGTCACTATCCCAGTTCAGGAAGGACCTCAATCCTGGCTCTTCAGATGACCCCAGCACTCAACGGAGCCACCCCACTCGCCACTAGCGCCTTGAGACCCTCACAGGTGAGTAGTTGCTCTTTACCAACCCTGAATGAGTGATTGATTGTCTCTGGCATTGCCCTTCCATTTCTGATGCTTTGAATTTACTCAAATGGGTGTTATTTCTGATATATTTATATGTTTCCCTAGCGTTCAGTGCTTGATTTTTCTACCGAAAAAGTGTCAATCATAGTCATTGATATGTCACTCATAATGACACTAAAATTATGAAATTGTCACACATAGTAATCTGAAACCTTGCATGCGTTTTAATGTAACACTTGCTGTGTTTTAAGACGTTTGTTTTTTTTAAAGCAAGGAGACAAGCCTTTTACATTTTTTATGTCTCGATTTACTGAAAAAGAAAAAATCTCAAGCCAGAATTTGTTTTCACTCTGGGACGGATTATATTGACTAAATAGTGCAATTATTTCTCCAAATGGCATCTATCTACCTTTAGACGTAATTCTTGCTTGAACTGAAGACTTTCCAAGATAACACGATGTTTACCTGGAAAATATTGATCAATGCACATATGCATTTTTATTATATTGCTCTGCTTATGAATGGACTATGGCATATTAAATAATTGAAATGACTAGTCCTTTGAAGTTTTCGTTTTTCACTGGTTTTCTATGAAACTGACATTACAATATTATTCACACAAAGTTTATAAAATGACAGGCTATTTTTTGGGGGGTTGGGAGGGGACATATAGCTTAACGATGTGGATATACACGCCACGAGAAACACACATTTGTGCTGTTATTAAGGGTAAGTGTTGCAATTCGATGTTGTGTTCCTTTGACTGTCGGTAATCGCACATGCACACATTTTGATTGGCTTTCTAGTTTTTCAGTTGAGTGAGACCATGGTTTGTTTTAGTTTTTTAGGTCGAGCCTCGAGTAGCACGCAAGCGCTGCTCTGCGAGACTTATAGTTAGGGAGTTTGAAAAGCTGAGCAGACGCTCGTGCGTCATGGCCTTTTACCTGCGGTTACGCGCGCGGCAGACATGTGTTTCCAATTATCGTGCCCAGACGCGGGCGCGATAATTGGAAACACATGCCTGCCGTGCGTGTAATCGCAGGCAAAAGGCCATGACGCACGAGCGTCTGGTCAGCTCTGCAGGCTGCCGCGCTCGCTCGCCCCCGCTCCTCTCTTGTTTGCGGAGCAGGTGAGTTCTGCTTCCCTCCCTTTTTGCTGCTGCTAGTATCAGCATCTCTCCCAGCAGCCACTAAGCAACGACCTCCTCGCGTCAGCAGCTCCCGCATCTCGTTTCGTTCCTTTCCTCTGAAGAATGTCCCTGGGAAAGGCAATGCCCCCCTCTTCTTCCGCCATTCAGATTAGCCGGTAAGGTCTCTTCTCCCTACCCTTAAGCAAAACCAGATATTCAAAAAAACGGCGACTGGAGGGGCCCAGGCACGAAAGGGGCCGCTTAAAAACGAGAAGGGCAGGAGCCTCGGTGGGTAATGGCAGGGCAGTCTGTCATCACCCAGGTCAGCAGAGAGGAGGTGAATAGCCCCCTGCAGGAGAAAGGTAAGCGACCCCACAACCTGCCAATTTTAGGGGCCCCTTTTTTACACACCTACCACACCCCCGACAGGTCCTCCTCCGTAGTAACTTTGATAGCCCACTAACCGACGAGGCCACCTGACAACTAGGGGTACTTTTTTATTGTATTTATTTTTATTCGTTTGATGGGTGGGGATGGGTATAACTTTAATGCCCTTTGCTCTTCACGTGGATTTTTAATATGCCCCGCGTTGGGCTTGAGTAAGTCGCCCGTTCCTTAGGTGTTCTCTGCCTTACGTGATTCGTCGTGCACTAAATGTAATGTAGTACAACACTACAAGTTCCAGAATGCACTTGTTAAATCCGGGCCAGAGTGCACAGCTCCCACTAAATGGGACAACCCGAGAGTCTTGCTTTTTGGGGGAAGAAAGGGACTTGTTACGGTGGGCGATGATGTAATGCGCCCCCTTTCCCAGTCATGGCATTTGGGTAAATAGTGATATTTCGTCGGTTGTTTCTGGAAAGTCATATGACGTGTGTTTTTATGGTTAATATGTTGCAGAATGTGCATGTATGTACTTTGTATGATGCCGTCGCTTCATGGTGAGTTTGCGATATGACGGAGCTGCCCACTGCCTTTTGTCATTTAGATCCAGACCGCGAAGAAGCGTCGTATTTCATAAAGCGCCGCCGCCGCTTTAAGGCGCTAGGCTGTCCTGGTTGTTTTAATGCTTTCCCGTCAGATAAGCGCGCGGGATTCTGGTCGAATCACCCTTGTGCGTCTTCAGGTTGTCACCCCCACTTCTGTTAGTTTATGCTTCATATATATCGAAGGTGTTGGAAGCACGCTGGGGCGACTAGCAGGTACTGATAATGGTGCCCCCTCCCCTTGTGAAAAAGTATATGCATTGCCCCAGTAGCCTGGAAAGGCTTCCTTCGTGAAGCTTTGGGGTCCTGTGTTGTGATAAAATGAGGGGCTTCCCGTGTGTTTCATGTTGTTTTTCTTTGTCTAAGTTTCGATTCTGCATGGTGGTGGTTGCGGGAGGGGTTTAAAGCCCTTTCTAAGTTTTTTCCTGGGGGGCGATAGGAATACTGTTCACCACGCTTCATAGCGCTTTCTTTCCACTTTTAGCGCCTTTCTAATGGATTATCTCACTTGCCACTTAACCCCTAACTGGCAGCTTCACTCGTATCGTACTTGACACCTGCTACCAAATAAAGCAACTGAATGTAAGACTATTGACACTTGTTTGTTGACTGTAAACATTGCCCGCCTGGGCTCCAGAGTCCCAGCATGCAAAGCAGCACACGTTAAAAGAGCCGGTCCAGACTGAAGGTGTCCCAGTGTGGGGCTGCGGGAACATCTTTACCAATGCTTGTTTATTGTTTTCAGTCCGGTCCTGACAGGAGCAGGGGACACACCTTCGTTGGGAATGCGAGTTGTCTAGAGCCATTGGGGCGTGTGTGTTCACCATGCTGGACTGTGCTTTTAATTGGGAGTGTGAGTGTGTTTGGGGTGGAGGGAGGGTCAACTGCACGTTCTAGCCTTGCTGTCCATTCGCTTAAGGTGGCAGGATTTTATTTCATTTTAAAAGAAAACACGTGAAATGCTGTTCATCCAATTTGCACATCACTTTAATAAAATTAATGAAAATCGCAATACTTTAAGAAAGGTATTCAAAAGTACAAGAACAATAATCCAAAAACATTTTAAACAACATTTCTACAAGCTAAAGTAACAAGCATTGGCATATCCAATAGGTCTCGCCTTGGGGACCTTATAAGTGTTTAGCCATGCAACGGTTGATGTTGTTGCACCAAGGATATTGTGCTGCATAACTAAATACTTATAAGGTCCCAAAGCGAGACCTATTGGCTATGCCAATGCTTGTTTTCATTTGTAGCCATTTGGACATCAGTTAGCTCTGGTGGTGGAGATACCATGGAGGGAAGTGCGTCAGTTGGGAGGCAAATTTGAGACTTGGATGAAGGATTGCTAAAGTTTTGCGACTTTATCAGTGGAACAGCTGGCAATTTCTTCACAGCCTTCTTTGGAGGCTGTTATTTTGTGTGGGGATGTATGGGTGGTTTGTCGTTTAATAATGTTGAAGAGCTCCCTGGGTCTATTTTTAGCACAGTCAAGCTGGTTGCAAAAAGAAAGAGGCTTTTTTGCTGAAAATGTGCTTCTCATGAGAGAGACGTGTGTCTCTTAGTAGTGCTAGGTGCATTGTCGAGGGGTTCTGCCTCCATATTCTTTCTGCTTGTCTGAGTTGTCTCCTCTCATTGTTAAGATAAGAGTTGACCCAAGATTTGGATTTGATTGATCTCAATTGTTTTAGTTTGAGTGGTGCCACTTGGTTGAGAACTTCCATCATCTCAGTATTATAGTGGCCAGTGAGATCATCAACAGTATAAGTGAGAGGGTGACACTGTAGTTGGGTATCAATCCTGGATTCTAGTTCAGTTATTGGGACTTGTTTGATGTTACTAGTCTGAGGCTTAGTTTTATCTGTTAAGGCTGGGTGGGATCTGAGGTGGATATTGATATTGAACAGTATGAGATGGTGGTCGGACCAGCCAATGGGTGAGATGGATTTAAGTGAGACACACTCATTATCAGCAATATTCACATCTAGAGTAGAGCCTTTAAGATGTGATGGTTCCTTACAAAGTTGTTTAAGGTCGTTTATTTCATGAAGGTTTGTGAGGTTCCGGACTGCGGAGTCTTCTGAGTTGTTCCAGTTAATATTGGAATCGCCCAAGAATACGTTCTTCATGTCAGTTAAGGAAAACTGTGTTACTAGGTAAGTTAGCTCTTCTGCGAAAAGGGCATGAGCACCAGGGTGGTGGTAGATGGGTGGTAGATAGTGTGTAGTTTGATGGAAGAGGAGCCTTTTGACTGTAAGTTCTACACCTAGGTATTCAAAAGCCGAGTTTTTAAGATGGAAAGCTATATTCCCTCTTTGTGAATGATAGCTAGATAGGTGTTCTTTTAGGTCTGTCATGTCTGATGATGGTGAAACCAGGTGGTTAAGCAGGTCTAGTATGGAGGTAGAGTGGTCATTAAGCCAGGATTCAGTGATGAAAGCAATATCAATTTCTTCACTGAGTATTGCTTTAGGGGTATCTGTAGCGTGCTCAACTGCTGATCTACAGTTGAGGAGCATGCATGATAAAGAGCCAGGATTCTCTTTAGTGGAATGTAGTGTTTTGTGGTGGTGTATTGAGCAGACGTTCTGGGTGAGAAGATAATTCTAGGGACACTATTTGTGCCCATTATTACTGGGATTATGGAGGGTGGCTTTTGAACCATATTCTGGTTCACTGTGAGGTAAGTTTTGCTGTTAGTATCAAATTCCAGAGTGGATATGGGGCTGGGAGCTTGGTGGGGTCAGTGGGACTGATGACACAAGGGAGTAGAGGGCCAGGCAGTGCATTCTTCTGCAGTTGAAAAACAAGTGTCGGGAGACAATTTATGAATACCAGGAGAGTGAGAGCTGGATATCTTGGTCTGGCTTGAGAGGTCCTGTCTGAGATGCAAGGTATCATTAGCTAGGTAATCGAGTTTTTGCTCTATTCAGTTCAGGAGCTGGGTAAGTGTGTCATTGAGGCTTCCAGCACTGAGAGTGGGAGGATAAGCAACAAATCCGGAGTATAAGGAAGGAAAGTGTGCTACACTATGGGGGTGGTCAGTGTCATCGGGACTTGAAGTGTGGACAGTTTGTGTGAGCTAAGTAGGCTCTGCATAGGTAGTGAGGGGTGTGTCAACAAAGCGTTCTGTAGCAGACAGTCTGTTTTTTGGGCCTGCGACATCTGGCTCGGGGTGTGAATCATCAAGATTTTGACAACGTGTGTTTGCTGGTTAGGGTGTCATCAGGTAAAGTCAATCTAGTAGATATTTGTCAGATGTGAGTGTTAATGGGGGCAGCAAGGTTTATAGAAGTGTCAGAGGGTGTCCGGGGTAAGGGGGAGAGGGGAGTGTTGGGCACAAGGCACTGCTGTTTTAGTGAGATAAAAAGTGATGGGAAGTGTTGATCAAAGATGGTGAGGTGAAGGCGGGTAGCTTGAATAAGTATGTTATAGAAATAATGATTTCCCCTCTAAAGGTTGGAGAGGAGGATGTGGTGAGGTTTGTACTGTAGGATATTTTGATAGATTCAGTACTTGGTAGGTGGAGAATGAAGATGTTGTTTTACTTTGCAGGGCGTTTGGAGAAGAAGACAGAGTCGGTTTTCTTGTTGCCTTTGGTCATGCTGTGGTAGGTATCGGCAATTAGTGTTTCTGGGTGCTGTTTCCTTAGTCTGTTTTCGAAATAATTTTTGCATTATTGGAGACATTTTTAGGATACCTGATGCTCCATGAGTTGGGTCTGTATCTTACAAGTGCAGTGTCAAGGGGTTTGTGGAGGAACATTGTTCAAGACTTTAATCCTTACCCAGTTGGGGTGTTGCATCAGATTTCTCCACACAACTGTGGTGACGCTTCTTCTGTTGAGTGCAGTGCCGGTTCTGAGTGCAGCTGTTCCAAAGGTGATGCACTGGGTTAATCCACGTTGGAGGGGCAATGCGTCAATCTTCTCCACGCAGTGGCGTTCATGCGGTGGTTCTGAACGTTGGTTCTGGAGGTGATGCAACAGTTCCGCCAAGTCCCTTCAACAGCCATGATGCATTGATTCAGCCTGGGCATAAAACTCTGCTCCTTTCAGGGAGTTTGCGGACTTCGGCAACTCCACGTTCTGCGTAGAATGCAGAGTTACTGTTAAACTCCGCACTCCACAACGGAGCAGACTTTAATGTGGGCCTGCGTGCATGCTTGAAGTGCAATTTCGCGTGCCCAGGAGATACTTGCTGGGTGCTCCCAATTGCCTATGAGATTTTCAGGGCCGTACACGGGCGCCACAAGATTTGCTAGCCGGCCGCAAACTCCTGCGAGATTTCGTGTTCGCCAACAAATCATTCAGGCACGCCATCAACTTATGGTGGATGTTTTGTGCCATATGCGATCCCAAACGTGCAGGATCTAATGTGACTGCAATCTGCCGGAAGATTCTCTTCTCGAGCAGCATTAAAATCTTTCGGAACTGACGATTTGGACTTAAAAACCTCCTAGAGTCGACATTTGGCAGTGTTTTTTTGTGTGCGAGGAGTCTTTTTTTTTTTTTAAACATTTTTTTCAACTGGATGGGAGTGCCCTAGACTCTCCAACTTCCTGTTCCTGTCCAGCAGGCTCCTCCCAGTACTTTGTCCATCTCTGGTCACTTTTTATTTGGATTTGGAGCTGGAAGGATCACTCTTTGTGTCTGCTGCTGCATATCCTATTGGATTTAAGGACTTTGAATTTGAGATTTCACAAATTGAAAAACTGGCATTTTTTGTTTGATTGGAGTCATGTACCTGGATTTATTTGCACTATTAACTGATTTTTAGGTCTCGCCTACGCAGCGCGCATGCGCTGCTTAGGAAAGAGACCTCTTGAAAACGATTCAGCTTTGCAGGCAAAAACGTGCACGCGTTGCATTGCTTTCAATGCAACGCGTGCACGTTTGGCGATTCCCTTGCGGGTGCGAGCGGCGCCATGTGTTAGTAATTATCGCGCTCGCTCCCGCAAGGGAAACGCTGCCTGCTCTCAGCCGCACCCCCTACTTGCGCGAGGCGCGCGCGCTTGTCTTTATCTGTCCTCGCAGTTAGACATTGTCCCGAGCCTTATTTATTTATGAAGGCTGAAGGTTAGTGCTACCTGCTGGGTCTAATTAGCCTTTCTCTTTGTGTTCCTCCCAATCCTGTCTGATTAAATGTACACATTTGTTTTACCTCCTTTCATGCCATCCCCGCTTCATGTTAAAGTTGTAAATTGCCTTTTCAGTGATTTTTTTCCTCAGCCTGTGTTTGACGCCCTCTCGAACCCCTCGGGTTTGTAAATTGCAGTGTTAACTTTCCAATCCCGGCCGGACGGGCTGTCATTCTAGGGTCCTTGTTCGCTGTTGGGGAATGACAGCTACAAAGGACTAGTATAGCACTTACTGTGCACACTACTGACACAATAACGGAAGCTATGTCGTGGGCCAGTCATCCCTTGCGGGGAAGGGGAGGAGGGACACGTAACATTCCATAAACAGGTTAACAGGAGGCCCTATGCATTCCTTAGCTAATACTTAGCGGAATGGTTTATGTGGAATTCGGTTACACGTAGAGATACACAGTAGGCACCATACCCACCGAGTTGTCTCGCCACCTAATTATGTAAAATAAAGGAGAGTGAATTATATTACAAAAGGGGAGGGATTGAAGCAATCCACGTCATGAAACCCTTTTGTCTTGCTCACTAGAACTGTGCAGCAGGAACTTAAGAACTCTGAGCTACCTCGCCCCCAAAGGTCTTTTTGAGACCCTGGAGTGGACTACCTTGCTTAAAGAGGGAGTCGGTCTATCTTCGCCCTATACCAAGCACGCGCTTCTTGTCAACGCTTGGTCTGCGCTTCACTAAGACGCCACATAAAAACACATGAGCATCCAGCTAGAATGCATATTTTACAACATAGCGTGTTACTGTTAAAAATACAGAGCCCCGACCGTCCTTCCCTCTTTGCAGCTGTTACGGACATTGAGCCCCTTGCCCCCACCGGACTAAGTTGCTGAACATGACCTTCAGTTTCCCCTCCCGCTTTCCTCCCCCAAGAAACCCCTAACTGCCGGACACCGGGTCATTCACGTGGCTGGTGGACATGCCAGCGCCTTGAGCGGTTCCAGTTCAGTCAGCTTTACATGTCGAGTCTGTTATTTCCCAGGGCTTCGTGCTTTCTTAAATTGGTCAGATACCAACACCAGCTCGTACAGAGGGACAGTCCCACAAAACATTATCCATAACAACTAAGCGTCCCCGCACGCACTTATCAAAGAGCAACACGTTCCGGAAAAGTTGAGACGATTTCCACGATAAAGGACCCTCACCACAGCTGAGGGCATTAGTGCTACACACAAACTCGCTCCCAATCACAATAGGTTTTTGTTACAGCGGATGCAACATTTACATACGTTAACGTACAGAACCGCCATGTGCAGCAGTTTACAAAAGTGTCTCGACAGTTGGAATACAGAATCTTCCAATGATTGCATTTTAGTTCTCTCGCCCTCACCCGCAATCCCAAGCACACGGCAACCGACGTCAAACACAGTCCCTTGTAGGAACATAGACTCTGCCGGTAAGACTGCTACTTGTTCGGTAGTGTAGGGCTGTGTTCACACAATAGTTGCGATATCCTAAAAACCCTACTCCTCGAGTGCACAGAAATGCTCAAGTTCCTACGGACTCCAGGGCCTTAGAAAAGACTCACTGTAACAAATCAGCTTAATTTCGGTCGCATGATGATGCTACTGAATAGAAATTGAAACTCATGAGAGAACGAGAGAAAATGAAAGCATGATTTAAAAATAAGCTATGTGGAATCGCGTTTTCCTGTAACAGTTCTATATATGTATGCTTTTATTCTACCTAACTTTCATTTCTTCCATCTTGCCGCTGCCTCCCTTCCATTTCTGTCGGCCCTTTGTTCTGTTTCATTCTCTTTCATTCACGATCATTGCTGGAGCTTCCTTCACGTATCTCAGCCTCCCCTTCTGCTGCGTGCGCATTGTCCACATTACTCCATTCTCCACCTATGGACTTCACTCCATGCCTCCTGGAACCTGTGTGCCATCCCACGGAGTTCAAACGTTCCCCCACTCCTCCCGCCCCGAAATCTATGAAGGGATCCGGTGTCAGCGCTACTTTAAATTCCACAGCTAGGTCAGAGGTTCACTACAGGTTCTCTGTTTTTCACCCGGTCCATCTTTTCATCCCAGCCTTTTCACTCTCCATCTCATCCATTCCATTTCTTCATGGCTCTCCCATCGGTACTTCACTGCTGTTCCTCCTTTCACCTTGTCGCACTGTTCCTCCTTTCACCTTGTCACACTGTTCCTCCTTTCACCAGAGGCTCTCTGCTTCTTAGTGGACTCCTCCTTTCACCTCAGCCTGTCACTGTCTTCTAATCTTCTAATAGCACTTCTTTCAAATACTTCACAGGCTATCTCTCCCCTCATTCTGTCCCTCCTTTCGCCAGAGGTTCTCCATTTCTCACCCAGTCACCTATTTCATCACAATCGTTCAGTCTCTCATTGTGGCACTCCCCATCGGCCCTTCACAGGCTCTACCATTTTATCCTACCCCTTCCTTCACCACAGTCTCTGCTTCATACCGGATTCCACCTTTCACCTCAGCTTTTCATCTCTCATAATGGCACACCCCACTGGCTGTCTCTCCCCTCTCCATGTCATTCTGTCCCTCCTTTCACCAGAGGCTCTTTGTTTTTCAGCTGGTCCTTTTCATCCTAGCCTTTAAGTCTCTCGTTCATCTCATCTATTTTGTCTCTCTTTACGGCTCTCCCATCAGTACTTCACGGCTGTCTCTCCACTCTCCTTGTCAAACTGTCCCTCCTTTCACCTTGTTTTATCTTCTCAGGGAACCTAGCAGTTCAGACCCTGAGATACACGGGCCTTGTGAGCTGGCGATAGGGCTCTGCGACCTCCGCCATATCTGCCTCTCCAAGTGTTTTCACCCCTCGATTTCCTTTTACAAAACATAGGCCAGGCGTGTTAGTCCGGTTGGCTCTGTTTAAGCAGCGGTGTCCAACTTGGGTCCAGAAGGCTGGGTCCATGCCAGATTTTAAGGATAATCGCCTACTGTAAATAGGTTTCATCTCGGTTCGTTGTATTGAAATGAATCTTATGTGGCTATCCTGGAAACCTGGCATGAGTCCAGCCCTCCTGGTCTTTTTTTGGACACCCCAAGTCAAAGCAAACCACTCCCTGTTTAGAGCCTACCGTGTCCCATATTAAGTGTGAGTCACACATGCACATCCTCTCATGTTATCCTTGAATTCTGACACTTGTATGTAGTCTTGCATTTTTAAAGATGAAAGGAAACAGTCCGTGTCCCCTCCGCACCCACCACAGATCGGTTGTTAATGCTCTTGCTTAATCCTGCGCAGAGGGTATGCAGGGCGGAACTATTCGGTTCCTGCCATTGTTACATAATATGTGATCGGCTGCTCTGTCTACTTTCTGATGTTTGTAAACTCGCAGCTTGTGTGCTGCATGGCTAAACACTTATAAGGTCCCAATGGCGAGACCTATTGGCTATGCCAATGCTTGTTTAAATTTATTGTGGTGGGTGGCCTGTTGTTTCAGAAGGGGCCCAGTGATTTCTTTGATTTCTTTGAATGTAATTGTTTCACTAGTTTACAACATTTTCTACATGTTTTTTAATACATTGGAAATTTTTATTGAATTCACTATGCAACCTAGTCTGCCAATTGGCCTTCCGGCCAGCAGGCCCAGTGCTAGTCATGGGTGCATGAAAGAACAGTTTCTGTGGTGTTTACAGCATTAAGGCCATGGATGGATTTAGACTGAAATACAAAATGTGCTTTTTGTGGTATTTCATGTTTTGTATTCATGCAAAAAGTGTATAGGAGTCAAGACTAGGTGGGGGTAATGCCTTTGAAGGGTGTGTCTTGTTGTAAACATTTTTTAGCCCAATAATTTTCATTTTTGGCATTGCTGAACTAATGATGTTTTCTCTGTTTAATAATGCCTCCTTTGTTTGGCCAGTGTGTGTGTTTGCCATAGGCCAACATTTGCCTTTATTCCAGATGCCATGTGGCCACTGGCCAGGGGCCATTTTGTATAGTCAATACACTGTCCAGGCCTAGGCCTGCATTTGCTTTTAGATTGTTTTACAGGCCTCCTGGCTCTTGTTGTTGTGGCTTGTGGGTGACCATGTGGCTGGCAGCCATTTTGTGTAGGCAGCCAGTGTGATTTTGCCGTAGGACTGCATGCGTTATTTGTTCTAGGCCTCCAGCTTCTTGTTGTTGTGACTTTGTGGCTGGTGGCCACTTTGTGTAGGCAGAAAGTGGGCTTTTGCCTTAGGCCTGAATGCATTCTTTGTTCTAGGCCTCCAACTTCTTGTTGTGACCATGTGGCTGGTGGCCATTTTGGGTAGGCAGCCAGTGTGCTTTTGCCATAGGCCTGCATGCATCATTTGTTCTAGGCCTCCAGCTTCTTGTTTGTGACCAAACTGACCATGTGGCTGGCAGCCATTTTGTGAATTCAGCTAATGTGCTTTCCCCATAGGCTTGCATGTCTTCTTGACTCTTCTCCTTGTTCCCTATGATTGCCTTCCTGGTCAATGTTGTTGTTGATGACAATGTTGCACTGACTGACAGACATTTTGTGCGTCCAAACAAATTCAGCCCTTTTTGCCATAGGCTGCATAGATGGTTGAGCAATGAGATAGCAGTTTAATAATACCTTATTAAATATATCTTTGAGGATATCTTCACTTATGTTTAATTATTTAAATTTTTCCATTTTATTGTAAGTAACTAGTTGGTAAATTATTTTTCAATTTTTTTGTATAATTGTTTTTTTTAAATTCTTGGTTTATTTCATTTCCCACTACATCTTGCTTCAAACAAATCAATCCCATGTATGCTATAGGTGCGCAATAACATCCGTAGTCTAGGGATTATTCCGTCCATTCTCATTTGTCAGGTGCACCTCCCTCAGCATCAGTCCCACTTCACACACCGTGCGCCGCTAATAAAGCAAACAGATTAATCTGTATGTTGTTGTTGTTGTTTTTGCTCTCTATTATTCTTCCTGAGTGGTCAGGCACCATGAAATTATATGTTGGTGTGGTTTGCCATTTTACGAATGAGTAGATGTATTATTTACATTGTATTGTTAAGTAAGGGAGTAACAACTCAGCAGTGCCAGTGACCACACACCAAATTATATTTTTTTGTTGGTTTTACCAATTAAAAAGCAACAATCCCACATTTCACTGATGTCCTTCTTTCTCCTTTTCTTTTAGGTGCACGATAAGAAGACAACAACAAGAGACAACAACACATCACTCACAGTACTGCCAGAAAGAAGGCCTGTGCACGGCATGACGCGTGAGTGACCCACACTTCAGACTTTCTTTAACTTGTGAAGCTAAGCGCCACTGCTAACTACCAGCTTCAAGATGGCCCCAAAGAAAGGTGCCGCTGCTAAGCCCAACACTGCTACCAAGAAAGTAGCCAGTGAGAAGAAGGAGCTTACAACCACTGGTATGTCACCCCAGATGCTTTTTGGAAAATAAAGAACTGTCCCTGCCTCACCGTCCTCTGGTGAGCAAGCAGGGAGAAGCAGTACCCCTAAATTAGTGGACGCACCCCAATCTAAGCCCAAGTCCATGTCTGGTACATTGGCAACCAGTCTTATCACCGCAATGCGGACAAGCAGTGATGTTGACATTGACTTATATTTATCACAATGTAGTACCCAATCATAGCAGGAAACTCAGAGAAGTGGACAACAACAAGAACAACAGCCACAACCGCCAATAACTGTTCCTCCTGAGGTAGGAGCAGTTCAAGAGATTGAGCTTCATGCTGAGGATGTAGAGCAATCTGCTCCAGAAGATCCATTGTCTTCCAGATCACCAGCTAGAAAAAAGAGTGTTAGCGGTGCATCATCTTCTTCTTCAAGCCCCCCTTCTGATGATCTAGACGCAACTTGGATCCCGCCTCAGTCTGAGAGTGAGACACACCACGAGACGACTCAGACAAGGCTAGGGAAAAGGAAGGTTCCAGAAAGCTTAAAGTTATGGAGGCATATGTAGAAGAGGAGGATGACAACGAGCCAGTCATCCTGAATGTTAGCCCAGCCCCAGTGGAGACTGACGTTACTCCATACCAACGTCTCTTGGGGGATGTGGCAGTAGCACCACAAATCCAACCACCACCAGCTGCCATATTTACAAAGTCCCTGCAAAAGCCTACAACCACAATTTCCTCAGTAGAAGTAGGTTGTGGTACTGCAGAGCCAGAGAGTCAAATGTCAAAACGGCCACCTACCGCCAGTTTATTCGACATTGAGAGTGGCAACAGCATCAGAAAGTTGAGCTCCCCAGATTGGGATTTCTTTTCTGTTAGCCAGAAGGAGGCAATGCTTGCCATATGCTGCCTTTGCAGAACAAATGTTAGTTGGGGTAAGCTTGGTACAAACTATGGTACTGGGGGCCAAACAACCAATTTGAGAAAGCACCATACTCTCCGTTGGGAGGCAAACCTTAGCATCCAAAAAACTACGGGGCATATTATCAAGGGCTGGCGATATAATTATCGCCACTTTAGCGTCCGTTTTTGGGCGAAAAGCGGCGATAATTATATCGCATTATTTCCAAGGACACGCTATCGCGTGTTTCCTTGATTCAGCTCCCGTTTTGTTCACGCCTCGCTTTGCATCTCTAATGAGATGCAAAGTAGGCATTCCCTGTGAAAACTAATGGAAAATGATCGCTAACTGTCCTTCTCCGTATTTGCAATACGGCCCAGGACACCCATAGCGACATTAAAAACAGCGCTAACCGCTGTTATCGCCGGTATTGTACGTCTGCTTTTTTCATGACTACCCTATCTTTGGCATGGGAGGTGGATTCAGTGGCTGAATCCACATCTCCCTATCATCAAGATTTCCCCTATCGCTGCGGGAATATCGCTGGATTTCCAGCGATATTCCCGCATAATGCCGCTTTTACTGGATTATTTATCGCCCTGGAGAAACGCGTTGTTGATAACGCGTTATCCGGGCGATAAATTCCTGCGATAGGCGGCGATAAATATAAAAGCGCTAAGCGCGCTTTGCGATATTTATCGCCGTCTGTTGCTGATATGCCCCTACAAGTGTTATTGGAGAAGGGGGTGACAGCCGGCTGAGCAGGGAATCCAAATCCAAACTGATCATCGTAGAAGAAGAAGAGGAAGACATCTTCATTATGCAAAGCGGCCCTCTCCCCAGCAGGGTAGTAGTATCTCCCACGTCAGAAACATTGCAATGGCTCAAGACTCAGGTCGAAACACCAAACACTTGAGTCCAACAATCAAGAAGTCATCTGCATCAGTGGCATAAGGAAAGAAAAAAATTCAGGCTACTATTCCCGCAATGTTTAGGCTAGAGGGGCAGTATGAACGCAACCCTCAACAGCACGTTTGTACAAGGCAAAGCTGGCCAAAATGTTAGCGCTGGCCCTCCTTCCTTTTTCTTTTGTTGAAGAGGTGGGTTTTCTTGAATTTGTGGAAGCCATCTTCACGAAATAGAAGGTTCCCAGCTGGTCCTATTTTGCCAGAGTTGCTGTTCCAGCGCTACATCACAATGTGCTTGAATTGCTTGGACAAACTTTGCAGCAGAGTGCTGTCCACACTATCCAACTGACAACGGACATGTGGACCAGTTGCCAAGCGACTGATTACACGTGCATCACTGCACACTGGATCTCTTTAGTGGGGGCTAGAGAAAAGATATCTGCAGGTGTTGACACTGCTGAGATTTTTAATGCTGCTTGGTAGCATGCAACAGTAGCGCTGTTTGCAGTGGAGAAATCCCATGCAGCTGCAAACATTTTGGAAGACTTTAACACACAAGGTCTTTAAATGGCTGCAACCAAGAGGGCTTAAGATTGCATTTGTTAGCACGGACAATGGCAGTAATATAGTTACGGCCATGGCTGATGGTTATTTCAGGGGCCTGTTTTTGGCGCATTGCATCAACATCATTGTACAGGACTTTCTCAAAAGAAGACCAAGTAAGCAACTTACTCTACACATGCAGAAGAATAAGCACTCATTTCAGCCATTAATTTAAAGCCCAGAAACAGCTGAGGGTCATTCATAGTGATAATAGAATGCCTGTTAATGCACAGGAGGTGCCAACATGCTGGAACTTATTACATGCTTCAACGCCTTTTTGAGCAGTATAGACCTATCAATGAATATGTCATGCAAAGAGGGGATGCAACTGTAAAAGGCATGATAATTGAGATGGACCAATGGGGTTGACAGAGATGCTGCTTCCTTTTGAGGTGTTCACATGGGAAGTCAGCAAAGAGTACAGTACCAAGGGCGAAGCTGTTCCATTGTTGCACATGCTACAGGAACAGCTAAAGGAGGTGTCTGCAATGTACGCAAGTGTGGAGGGAAGAAAATATGCATATGACTTGGTGGGGAGCTTAATCCTTTGCTTATCTGCCAATACAAGGGTGCAAAGAGACATTTTGTGCTCCAAACATTACATCTGTGCCACAATTCTTGATCCATGGTACAAACCATTTCTGTCCACTTTAAATCCTTTTTCAGACGGGAATGTTAGAAAATACAAAAAATGGATAGCTGAGCAAGCCAGTTTGCTAGAAAAAGAATGGCAGGGATTAGAGGCCCACAAGTCCTGTGGGGCAGCCTTCAAGTTCAGAACCTGAGGGCAGTGCTGTTGGCTCACAGCAGGCAAAACCAATGACAAGAACACTACCAACAACACCAAGACCAGGAGCATCAGCCCCCAAATCTGCAACTGAATGGTTTCTACTGGCAGAGCTTAAGTCCAGCACAGAAGCGAAGGCAAAGGAGGTAGAGCAAAGTGGAGCACCAGCAATGAAAATTGGGCGAATGCTCTAGGCCTATCTGGAGGATGAAACAGAGATCTACCGTGATCAAAACCCATTGGTGTATTGGTATGGGAAGAGGTGCCAATAGCCAGTACTCAGCAGTATGGCAATAAACTATCTGACTTGCCCTGTAGCCAGTGTTTCTACTAAGCGACTTTTCAGTGCTACTGGTGCCATTCTCACAGTAAAAAGGACCATTCTCTCACCCCAAAATGTGGAGAGATTAACCATGATCAAAATGAATCAGCATTTTCTACCACCGGATTACACCATACATGAAGTACCATTGGAGGAAGATGACAGGGACTCAGGTCATGGAAGTAGTGTGTTAGATGACCTACTTTGCAAGCAGGCAGGCATTATTTCTTTCACCTTTCATTCATCCTTTACCCACCCACCCATGCATGCATCCTATCAGCCACCTATGCATCCTTTCACCGACGCATGCTTCTCTGCCAGTCATAATACATTTCACCCATCCTTCCCCCTTCCTTCCTTCTTTCCAATCAACCCATCAAGGTCTGACTCTTCCTTGTGAAACTTTCTCTGCTGAGTTGAAGATAGAAGAGGCCACCATTAGTTACTCAACTCCCGCTGTATATGCTATGGCTAAGTAAAGAGGGGTGTCTTCAACTGTTCACAACTTAGTCTCACGCTCAACAGTACAATGTACATTCTTGCAGCCAGTATATAAATTGTCAATAAGCAAGCAATATGACTTACCATCACCCACCACTGCTACTGGCTCACCCCCTGCAGCTGCCGCATCTGCTATCTGGATGGTGCTGCAATCCCTGCTGGCCCCGGCACTGGTGGTCGGTGCGGCTAGAAAAAACATTAAACACCTTTTTTAGATGCCATATGCGCCATATGCGCCATATGCGCCTCCCCCTGTTTATTTTTTTCTGTAGCAAAATTTAAAATACATACACCACACACATCACTAGCAATTCGGGAACAGTCACAGTATGTCCTATCAAAAATTATAAAATATCCGGTTGGGCATTTAGTTTTTTTGGTGGCAATATTTGAAAAGCCTCAGTCTCAAGAAGACAACAAGTAAAGGACTAAACTGAGTGGCTAGAGCTAATGGTGAATCTGAGTTTTTGAAAAGAAATGAGTGGCCAACTGGCCGAACAATCGGACATAAAGTCATCTTGATTGGCAAATGTAATGGTGCCATCCTCCTACTCCTCATACTTCTTTCCAGCCATGGTGCACTGTAATCAGTTCACCATCAACTGCTGCTAATAATACTAGTCCTAGATAAGAAAAAGACACAACTTTGGGGTGCCCAACGTGAGCATGGCCACTCTCTTGTTTTACTGATTGAGCATGAGAAAGTAAAAGAAAGTTTTCTCATCTCAACAAACATGCGTAGAGTATGCATTCTGCACAGCAGAGTAGTAGTAGTACTAGTAGAGTAGTAAGGATCAATAGGTTCTCTGAGTCTTACAGTGCCACCACAAGGCAGTTCACAAAATATATATGGGGAGAGGGAAAGCTGACTGGAAAACCGGAAGAAAGGAAGCTACAGACAGAGGCAGTTTGTGGTGAAATACAGACACTAGAAATATAAAATAACTTAGTAAATATTAGGATAATATAGGGATAACAAGATTTTTGAAACAGATAGATCAAAGAGGATTTGGGGAAAAAATAAAACAAGGAAACAGGTAGAAAATAGTTCAAATTAGGGAGCAGTAAAAGTTAGGGAAAAATATATTATAATTAAGTTACAACAGGAGGACTTACTGGGGCCAGCAGAGCCATCAGTGGAGGAGCATTCTTTCTGCTGGGAGACAACTTCAGCTCCCTCACCCGTCTCCGACGACCTCTTGTCCCTGGATGCTGATGCATGTAAGACATAATTAAAGAGACAAGAAATAATTGGTGGTAAATTAATACTCGGCAATTGCAATAACATCCAACGTTCCTAAATCATATCGACTAGTAGTAGACTAGTATTGCGGACCGTCCCATCGACTCCACATTTCTGAAACCTACATAGCCCCCCTGTTCCAAAGACTTTGGATTAAATTGCAACAAATAATATTTACTTCTAAGTTTCGATCTTATTTGCAATCATTCTCAACCCCCTTTGATCGGCAATTCACTATGTCTGCATTTTGTCTTTGAATGCATAGATGAATGCATGCATAGACCAAATTGGTTGTTTACTTGTCACTGTACAAGCTACAAAAAGGTTCTAAGAATTGAAGTGAGAGGACGCGCACCGCTAAATTACTAATACTTACTATCTTAGTAGTGAGAGGACAAAGGAAAGGAGTATCTCTCTAATCTGCATTGCTTAACCTAAGTTCTTCTCACATAATCACCCGAAGCGAGCGCAAAGTTGCAAACAAGTACAATTAGGTAGCACCGAGTACCTGCCTAGAATAACAATCACATAATATAAGATTTGCAAACGTTACGTAACTTACCTGCTTGTGAGCAGCATGTTTGCTATTTTGGGCGCATACGGAGCCCGCACCCGTACCCAGGCCTGCTGCCTGCTTCCAGGGTGGAGGGGATGTGGCTCTGCACAAAAAAGCCAGAGCTGCCACCTCCACCTCTGAAAAAAATGCTCGGGCTGCACCCATTCTGGCTGCCAGCTATCACAAGGAAGGCGACTCTTCTTTGCAGCCTTTTTGTCACTGGTCTCTGGCATAATACTGGGGGGGCGGGGGCAGAAAAGAAAATGTAGAAAGTATAAAAAAATTAAGGGAGAAGAAGGAAGGAAAAAATCTTAGAAAGCAAGTAATAGAGAAAAACTACAAAACTCACTAAAAACACACACAAAAAGTAGAAAAAACACAACATATACACTTAAGAAGACCGATGGAAAAATAATAAATAAAAAAGATATGAACAAAAGGTTTGGGAAAGAAGTATTGAAAAGATATAGTCAGGATTGAAAAGGAGTCCCCAGCACAATAACGGCGAAGTAAACAAATAGGTCGCATGGTGCAGTTTGCTCGATAGTTCACCCAGAACACGCAATCCGCGTTGCCGTATGGCAGAAACATCATGCGAATGGGCGGGACAAGCAATTCTTCCCGCTTGCGGTACGTTGCTTAGCACGGAAGAGCTTTTTACCGCTTCGTGGAGTTCTATTCGAATTCCGTCCAGGGTTACCATTGATCCCTATCTTGCAGCAGGTGATGCATCAGTTCTGATAAATGCAACTGCACCAATGTGCACATTCTGGCAGATACAGCACTTTTACACTGATTTTCAAGGTCCCTGGGCTGGGTTGGCACCACTTGGCAGAGTAGGACTTACAGCAAGCAAAGTCCAGGTGCTTTTTGAGGATGGAAGTAATGTTTTTGATATCCCAGAGGCTTCAACAACAGGAGGCAAGCCAACAAGCTCTTGAAGAAACTTAGGTTTGGGGAAGTAGAGTTACAGGCCAAGTTCTTCTCACTCCCAATCAAGATGCAGCAGGCACCAGGCCAGAACAGCAAAGCAGTTCAGCAAATTGGCAGTCCTTCCTACAGCACAGCGGTCATTCTTCCTGGCAGATTGTACTCAGTTCCAACAGTATTCTGATTTGATGGTGTCAAAAGTCCAGGACTTATCCCCAGTCGAGCAGTACAGAATAATTGAAGGTAAAATAAATACCCAGATATTTAATAGGATGTTGAAGTGTATATTGTTGCCAAAGATCATGTGGGAGATCAGTAGAAAATGAATTAAACAATAGAATTTCTGTTTTAGCTTGGTTTAACTTGTAGCCCCCATTTCATGTATATTTCATGATCACATTCATCATATTTTGTACATTCTCCTTGTCCATTTTTAAATAAAGGATGAGGTCATCATCAAACAATTTGATCTTAGACATCCCAGTTAATGGTGGGGCTATCGATTGATTATTATGAATTCTTATTGCTAGTGTTTCAATAAAAAAAGTAAACAGTGCTTGGGACATATGGCAGCCCTGCCGAGTGGCCCTACTGATTTTCACGACACCTGCTTCTTTTGAGTTGATAATCGCTTTGGCCACAGTGTCATGGTAGAGATTTTTAAGCATTGTGTAGTGGTGATGTCCCAGGCATAGAGGTGACATAGTAGATGTAGCCAAGTAGTGTCTTTGAAGGATATTTATTAAGTCCATAAATCTGTGGTGACAGCCCCACCAGGAGCAGCCTGCTAGCTGCTCAGCCCATCTTCCAACTGTCAACACTCACACCAGGCACCCAAGCATTCCACTCATGTCCATCACACCAACATTCCGCACAGAACACTCACACTGGCTGAGCAGCTAGGAACAAGGTAAAGGGAACATTATAAACATGACATGAAGATACTACACATTGTTCAAAATTGGTCAGGAAAACCAAATCTCCAGAGAAGAAAAAATAATGTACCCCAATTGACCAGATCAAATGTTTTATCTTTGGCCATCATCAAGGTAGCTCTTTTCTCTTCGTTACATGAAAAGTAATTGATCACTTGTATTAAAAACCTAGTATTCACCAATTTTTGCAGACCCGGTAAAAAGCCACTCTGATCTTTATGGATCAAATCGTTAGCTAATGGAATGATATGGGTAGTCCATATTTGAGTAAATAATTTATAATCTGAATTCAAAAGACCAATTGATCTATAGGAATTGACATTGATGGCACTTTTATTTATTTTAAGAAACTAACAACTATTGATTCCTTAAAGGATTTAGGAATAGCCATTCCCTCACTATACTGATCGAACAAACTAACTAAAAAAGGAAGCAATTTTTGTCAACATTTTTTAAGTCTCCCATAGGGATGCCATCACTACTGCAGGTCCTGCCATTGGACATATTTGTAAGTGCACATACTGCCTCTGCGACCTGTATTTCCTCCAAGACTGCCTCTCTTTGTTCCCTAGTGACTTCAAATAATGTGAGAGTACTAAAATCTGCTCTGGTCTAGCACTTTAAACAATCTCCTTTTTTTTCATAGAGGTTACAATAGTGCTGAACAAAAACTACATGATCTTGCTGCTTTCCTTAACCATAAGACGAATATCTGGGTTCTCAATCATATCTATAACCTGCGTGGACCATGCAAAGAATTTGCCAATGTATTTGCTTTCTTCACAAATCTTTTGTTGGAATGGCTTGTGACTAATGATCTCTTAAATTAGAAAAAAGTCTCACATCTGTTTAGCTCTGGTAAGCTTTTTTATTTTTTTGACTTCATAATCCCTATGTACATTCTACCATTTACAGCACAATCTACTGCAGCTTGCAATGAACAGATGCTAATATTCCCCATGTTAAAAGTAAACTCCTTAATAAAACAATTGCGTATCTTCCAACCAAATTGGGTCAGAAAGCAAAGAACAATAAAATCGCAATCTAGGCCTTTCTTTTTGTTGGGCATTTAACTGGAATTGGAGCGAGACTATGAAATGGTCTGCGAAAGCATTAGTGCAGATATTAGTTGTGCTCCACTTAATAGAGTGTGTAAGGAGAAAGAAGTTCAGACATGAGTCTGAATTGAATTGTCGTGACAAGCAGGTATATTGCATATGTTGTGAATGTTCTGCAGACAACATGGGTCAATCAGTAGAAATTCGTGTTTCAAAGCTAAAAGGGTTTTCAATGTGTGAGGTTTACGTTTTTGCCCTGTTAGAAGCTTCTAGTATTCAATATTAAATAAGATTCAAATTCTCCCTCCCCAATTCAATATATTTATTAAGAATTTGGATTTCCAATGAGGTCCACATAAAATATACACACAATTATTACATAATAAGCATATTAAGATGCAATCTCAATTCATTTCCACAGTAGATAAGGTAGAGTACAAAGACAAGCAATGTAGTAAAATTCCAGTGACATCACTTCAGAAATTCATTGAAAAACAGAATTACAAACTAATTGGCCACAGCAGTTTAAGATTCAAGTTAGTCCATCATAGAAACACCGAGACCCTTCAAAGCCAATTCTGAGTTCTCCCTTACGGAGCAAAGTAAGATGACCACAAGCTGAATTATACAAACAATGGCTCTAAATGAGTAAAAGAGTAGGTAAGAATATTCATCATTATGACAGAAAACAATTTGTAATACAATAGTTAAATCCTTTTCCGCAACAAATAGACCGAGTTGAATTATTGTGCAATTAATAAATATTTAAATACTATGTGATCACAGCTTCATAATGAATCCAATTTTAAATAAATTGCATCACGTAGCAGCAGAAGGTTATAAACAAAAAGAGAATCTAAGGAAGAAACAAACACATTTATAACTAACAATTTATTTTCCCTTAGTAGTAATGGTTAAAAGCAAAATATATCCTGATTTTCATGCAAAGAGCATTTAAGTAGCAGCAGTAACATGTGCAAATATTAGAATACTATGCAATAGCAGCTTCATATTGAGTCCAAATTTTAGATAAAGTGAATCTTGTAGCAGTGGATGGTTATAAACCAAAATGAAATTCTAAGGAAGAAACAAACACATTTATAATAACAATTCATTTTCCCATACTAACAATGGTTAAAACAAGATAAATCCTGGTGTTTGTGCAAAAAGCAATTGAATAGCAGCAGTAACATATGCAAGATACAATGCAAAGAGTACTGAACTCCATTAACCTTGTAAAATGCAAAGGCCAGGAACTTAAAAACATAGGGGCATATTATCAAGGAATAGCGATATTTATTGCTAACCGAGCGTAGCGCGAATTTTTTTAACGCCGCCTATCGCTGGAAAATATTGCTGAGATAACACCCTATTAACAAGGTTTATCTCCATAGCGATAACATTTCCAGCGATAGCGGCAAAATGTGAGAATATCGCTGGAAAAGCAGCGATATTCTCGCATTAACGCAAGGATGGATTTAGCCTGACAATCCACCTCCTATACTTTAAACAGGTAAGTCATCCTCAGTAGCAGGTGTTAAAATCTAGCGATAAATGCGCTTAGCGCGATTTATTTTATCGCTTCGCCTGCCTTGTTAATAGGGGTTAGTTGTGTTAGCGACTGTTTTCAGTCGCTTTTAGTAGGGAACGCCTACCTTGCATGTCATTAGCGATAATTATCGCTGGCATGCAAGGCGATGGTAAAACCGGCCGCTAATGCCTGAAAGCTGTCGCTAACGCCTGTTAGCGACAGCTTGCTGATAGGGCGATAAAAATATCGCCGCTTTAGCGGCAAAAGTGCCGCTAAAGCGGCGATAAAGCCCTTGATAATATGCCCCATAGTTGTAAAGAGGGCCATGTATCTCATGCTCAGTAGGTCTAATCATAAAACTACCAAGATACCAAAGAGACCGAGAGATAGGGGGTATCAAAATAAATGATCAAAAGGGATGTATGACGATACAACGCGATCATTTAGATCACGGTACATTACATCACGGTTTTTACAGCGCAAGTCGTTACAACGACTTGTGCTGGAGGGCGCTGGACATAGGAATAGTATGATTTACTATTCCAACTCCAGCCTACGTAACGGTAGGGAAGGTGTTGGAATAGTAAATCATACTATTCCTTAGTCTAGAGCGCCATCCAGCGCAAGTTGTTGTAACGACTTGCGTTGTAATGACCACGATGTAAATGTATTGCGGGGTTTTGACCGCGTTGTAAAGGTCGTTTGCCGATCAAAAGTCATGCCATAAGTCATAAGTCCTTCTCTAAATACATTTAATTAAATAAGATATGTACAACTAAAAGAGAGACCTACTTAAGTAGAATAGAATAAAACTAAAATATATTCATGAACTTAAAAAAATTAAATAATTTTGTACACACTATTTCATTCTTTGGATAGAAACGAAATTCACGGGCTGATGTTAAATTTTTTATGCTGTTTTGTAAAAACATTGGTCGACATAACTGGGCATACGGACAGAATATGATCAAGAATCTGAATGCCCAGATTACATATGTTACAGTTTTTTTCCAATTTTCATAGAGGGGGACCAACTTACTGTTAAATCATTTAATAGCAAAAGATTTATGCGGTATAAAGTAAGCCAACGTTGAATACTATGATCTAAATTCCAAGATAGATATCTCTGGGAACTCTCGGGGTATTTGACATAGCTATTATCTTCAGTCTTTCTTTTGATCTGCGATGCTTCACATCTCTCTGGTAACTAACAAAACAACTTGTAATTTTAAAAAAGATTTAAATTCTAATAGCGGGAGTGAAATCACTGATGCCTCCTGTGCGCCAAAGTAATTCAGAGCCAAGGTGAAGTCACGGGAAAAGGAATATTTATATGTGGTTCCCCCAAACATTTCTTGACACATGAAATCCCTTAATGTGTATAACTCACTATTCTTTAACTGGTATCTCCAATGTAATATCCTGGCTAAACGTTGAATAAATGAACTTATCAAACCAAATTCCAATCTGATAGCAGAAATTGGGACCAGAGTATTAAAAATACATAATTTGCATAAAATCTGACCTTCACTCTTATCTAGGAAACTCTAGTCTTTTTCTGGGATAGATTCAATAGCATATAATAAAGTAGAAGGGATTTTTGCTTTAAAAACTGTGAGCAAATGTCAAAAATGTCTGTGACCCATTGCCCTATAAAATATGCGTAAGCCATTTGCATGTATTGCCGCTTTCCAAGAACTATGTTCAATTTGAGGCTTTTTCTTTGTGTTGCTTGTAATTACTTTCCCCAGGTAGAGAAAAGAATCTACCATCTCCAGCTTTTCTGGACTGACTCTCCAATTGAAATTACACAATTTTCTGCTTCTGCTATATTTCATGATCAGAACTTTACTTTTAGAAACATTTATCTTCAGAAACTGTGCTATCGTGTATTTCTGCAATGATGTCAACTTCTTATTCAGCCCACAACGTTCAAGTCCATAATTGCAATATCATCTGTGTACATGAGACATGCAAAAGGATGGCCACCTATCTTAGGTGCATCTCCTTCTGAGTGAGAAAAGCATTTGGGTAGATCTGCTACATACAAAGAAAATAGTAACGGGGCGAATAGACAGCCTTGCTTCAGGCCTTTTTCTGTGGGTATTACTGTTCATAGGCCCTGATTTTCCCCTATTAGCACCTGACACCATGTTTGCAAGGGCAGGGAAATAACTAATGATAACAGGGGGATAGGCAATCCCATTTTATGCAATTTTTTCTACAGTAATGGCAGGTCTGCCTTATCAAAGGCTGTTGACAAGTCTATAAATGCCACATATACATTTGACCTACGAAAAATAGAGTACTTCTCCTCTATTAATTTCAGCATACTGATGTTATCCAGGGTGGAGTGATTATTCCTAAATCCTGTTTGTTCTATGGAGAGAATTTTCTCCTCCACCACCCAGTTAGTAAGATGGTCAAGGATACTGCAAGCAAATATTTTCCCCAACCGCATCTTATAAAGCTATTTTCCAGTAGTTACCTGGGTGATGTGTTTGGCCCTTTTTGTATAATTGAATTTGGATACTACCGGACCATGACAGGGGTGTCTTCCCTTGTAGGTATCAACAGCGGAGTAAGGTACGTAGCCCACAACAGAGGCTTTTGTAAATAATTGTCATAGGGATTTCGTCAGAACACATTGCTCCTGAAGCTCTCATTTTTTGATAAGTCCTACAACTTTACCCTTTGAATGAGCATGAATGGATTCAGGAATTTTAGGGGGATAAGTTAAAATAGAGGCAGAACAAGAATAATTCGGATTTGCAGAATAAAGTTCTACAAGATGTGATTTCCATTCTTCTTCTTTTATAGGAATTGGGAGGGATTTTACTCTAGGGCTGCGACAGTCCGCAACTATTTCCCAATTCCTTTTAGCATTGTTTTTTGAAGCCGCCTCTTTGAACTGGACCCATTTGTGATTTTCCTTTTTTGTCTTAGAGAGTGTTTTTTCCTCTGTCTTTTCCTCTTTAGTAGATTTATTAATTTACTTCATTCAAGGGAAAAATTCAGGAACTGGGTCCTCACTAATTTATATATTTCCCTATTTAAATGGAGTAATGGATTAAAAGGCGGACTCCGTTTAGCTGGTAAATGTATTGATTTACATGATGAAACCATGGTACTTATATTGGGGCCAAAGGCTTCGAACAGATCAGTTTGAGGAGAATGTAGATCTACCACTACATGCTGATGATCTTCTATTAAAACTGTTAAGGTCTCTTTGAATTTTGAAATAGCTAAAGTATTTCAATGGATTCTGCCTTTTTTTTATTAAAAAAACTTACCTTGGCACAAATCATCCTGAGCTTAGAACAGATCACCATGTGGTCGCTAAGCACATTTTCCAAAATGTCCATACAGGAGAGCTTACCAAAAAGGTCTGCTGAAACAATTAAGTAATCGATAATAGATACCCAGTAGGGGCCTTATGTGTAGTTTTTGCTGGTATATCATTTCCTAACCTCCCATTAACAATCAATAGGTCTAAGTTTCTCAGGCTTTCAAGTAAAATCATGCCTCTTTTGTCAGTACGACTATTATTCGGAAAACTGAGCAGGGGGAATGTTTATAGCTTCATTTTTTGAGGCATTGGCAAATAACATTATACTGTGGTTAGAGACTTTGGTGTTCAGATCACCAACCAGCATTAGATGCCTACAATCTTCACTTTCCATAGTTGTGGGGATAAAAACAAACAGATCCTTTAACAAATGAGTGTTAGATGCGTCAAGAGGTATATACGCATTTACAATCAGCAGGGTATCTAAGCTATCATGCTCTTCCTTAAGATCTAGCCTAATCACCTGAATTAATTTAGAGGCATGAGGAATTACTTTATATAGCCATCTAAAACTTGTTCTGTTCTGAGCAGCATAGCAATACCTCCTTTCGCGTGTCCTCTATTCACTGGGAGCGCAGGACGGCTTAGTACAATATAATCTTCAATGGACCAGTTCTTTATGATCCAAGACTCTTGTATGCATATTATGTCAGCATTCTGTTCTTTCAAGAATAAAAATTTGTTTTTATTTGTGCATAAGCCGGCTGCGTTCAAAGAGATCAATTTAATAAACCCAAAGATATATTTGTGTTAAGAGCCCCTGCTACCCAACTCCATTTCCTATTTTCCTCATCTACGTTCAGTGCTTGATTATTCTTTTTCCCCACATGGAAGGAAACTCTCCTTCCACCTTTGCTGAGGGAGACCTGCAAAATACTTTCTCTCTCTGGATGAGGGAAATCCAATGGAGAGCGAATTAAGTGGGTAATGGGCTGCCTATTATAGGTCACTTATTTAGAAGCTTTCTCCTCTTTAGGAACAAGAACATCAATACCACAGCATCATAATTTATCACTATTTGACATTATTAGATAGGAAATCACCTTAGAGCCAAATGTCACTCTAGCTCCCCCATAATTTCCATGTTTTTGAACTTGAACAAGGGCAAGATCACTACTCTGGATGTCAGGAATTTCATCAAAGCAGCTCAATAGAAAAGATCTTTTCATATATAGCTCATGATCAAAAATAAAAGAAAAAGGAGAAGAAAAAGGAGAAGAAGGTAAATGGCTAACTTGGCAGACTCCCTCAGGTGCAATTCCAATAGGGTTGTAAATAAAATTACTGCATTAAGAGGAGGCAAATAGTGCAGCGTTAGGATTCAAATTACACTGTACCAGCAATGTAGAGCTTAAATCTGGTGTGTTAGGTTCTTGTGAAATCGGGATTGCAACACAAGAGTTCAATAATGGACATCGAGGGCCTTTTGGAATAGTTTCAAAATGTCCTTCTTCCCTCTTTATATCATTCGAGTCCAGATTCAGAGTCAAATTTAAAATTAAATTAGGGTCAAAGCGCACTCGTTTTGCTCTTTTTTGTTTATCCTTCGAAGTTTTCCCCTTTTTCCCTTCTTCTTCCTGCGGACAGATTTACTTTTAATTTTGATTTTCTTTTCCTCTGATGTAGAATATTCAACTTTTAATTCCTCAGTTGTAAAATGTTCAGTTTTTTTACCCCCCTTTTTAAGAAAATGGGGAAAACCTTTTGATCTGTATTTATTTTCTCCTTTTCTGAACGCTGAAAGGACAAAGATGCAGGTGCAGGAACAGGGTCCTCAGATTCAAATGTTGTAACAAGGGGGTTTAATTTCATTAAATACATCTGCATTGTCTTTGTCCCTGTGTTTTCTACTACCAAAAGTCATACCTGCCTGAGTATCAAAATCCAGACAATTAGAATATAAAACAGAACACGTTTGAGTAGATTTGGATTGATTAGGGCCATGGTCCGGAGGAGGTAAAGAAAAGATCCCATTACAGGAATTGGACTTATGAGGAGGAGATAAGGTAAGTTTGCCATTCCGGGATCTACGGTCATAATTTATAAATTTAGTCAGAGACAGAAGTGAATCCAAGATATAATCAGAGTTGCTTACGGATTTCTCAATTAGGGCTAAAATAGACGACAGGACTTTTTCCAGACAAGGCAAAGACTCAGACATCAGTATTTTTTCCTCTGAATCATTATTTAATGGATGAAGTCTCAAGGATAAGTCAGGGGTGTCAGACGCCCTTTAGTTTAATATACATGTTCCACTAGGTGTACGACTAAAAGCTGCATCTTAATGGAAGGACCCAGTGAAAAGTCCAGTGAGTTTGAGAGAGGTGAAATATCAGAGGTGTGAGGCTTGGAGACTGAGGGACCTTTGGGATAGGATTCAGATTGATTTTAATGTCTGGAAGAATGAAATCTTCCATTGGAGGGCCTTCAACTGTAGGTTCGAGGCAAAATCCAACCTCACGCTGAGTGACTCTATTTCCAAGAGAGTGGACGGTAAGATTTGCAAGCAAAGAACCTTCCACCCTGAGTTCAGGACTTAATTCAACCTCAGACTGAGTCGCTCTGATTCTGGGTAAAAGGTTGGTAGAATTTGCTAAAAGTGATTTTTTGGGTTCCACTTCAGTCTCTCCTGGAAGAGATTCAGGCTTAGACTCCATCATCACCGCTTTATTTAGGCTTGTCTCTTTTTTTAAGAAGTAGGTAGAGATGGCGTTAAATTCTTTCAGTGTGTTTATCTGTATTGATGTATTCCTTAAAGGATTAGCTTTGTTTTTTTTACAAGCTCTTATGTAAACCAATTTTCCAGAACACAATTTTTTTGCGGTCATAACTCAGCCTAGGTAATCCTCCTACCTCCGGCCTCATGTGGCCTTGCAGCACTTGTCCTGAGTCCTGGGTCCCGAGTCCTGGGGCTTGGTGTCCTATGGTCTCTGTCCTGGACCTCCCAGTTGTTCCCTTGACCCCCTTAGATGAATCTCCTGGCCTGGTAAAGCTTCATCAGGCCTTTGGAAGTCTCCTGGCACCAGTACAAGTTTTACAGATGAAGAGGTTGATAAGGGAGGTTAAATCCAGCAGGAACAGCAAAGACTGGTGGATAACAACAGGAATATTCTGGACCAGTGCGAGTGGGGCCTTATAGGCAGTTGCAGGCCGCACCCGTAACTAACCGGGCCACCTCCACGACCGATTGAGGTGCGCTCACAGTGGCTGCTGTCAGACGGCGGCCGCACTTGCTGGACGGTATGCCCTGGATTTCCCAAGTTTGACAACTGAGTTTGATAGCCGGCCGCCGCCAACCACCTGCCTGCGGTCAGAGTACAAGCGGCGGGGTAAGATGCAGGGAAACAGAGGTAGAAAGCCTGTGGCACTGAGCCAAAAGCGAGAGCAACTCTTCCACAGCCCCGCTGCCCCTCCTCCTTGTGTCTTCCTTGAGTCTCGGCTTGTCAACTTCTCCTGCTGTGTAGGCATGCACTGTCTTGCACACTTCACAAACTAACAGGAGTGTTCACTCCGAGGACTCTGCTCCGTACAGAATAATGAGGCCTAAGCACTGGGGAAGCCTGGGGCGTGTAGTCCTTGCACCCACTCCTGTCTTTGATCAAAGCAGCAAGCTTTTGCAAAACGTTAGGAAGACAATTTAGATGCGTCTATCTAGGTCCAGGTGCAAGGGAGCACACAGCAGGGAGCAAGTCGCATCACAGACCAAGCCGGCCGCTTGCAGTCCACCAGCTCAACTCTCTGGAAGAGAGCTAAAGCTCTTCACATGCCCTCCCGACCTATTTGAGACTAGTCGTGTAGAGGAAGTTGCCATTGGCTTCTACTGACTTCCGGCCTCCAAAGCGTCTCTAATGGGCCAAAATACTCATGTTGCCCGGATGTCCCTCTCCCTCCCCACGCACCTCTCAACTCCACTCTCTGCTGCACCTTCTCTGTCCTCAGCATGAGTCACGGGGGAGGGGTGCGGGTCTTCAGGTAGTCAGAAACCGGCATGTTGAAAGTTGGCTTGCTGGAGGAGTATTTTCTGATCCACCAGGCCCCCGCTCCTGAGACGGGTTTCAAGTCGGGTGCCAGGTTGGCAGGGTTCACTGCCAGAGGAGTCACGGTTCCGAGAACCCCCGGGCTCTAAAGAGCCAGGGTTCTATGGCTAAAGGCAGCGCAGCAGTGAAACAGCATGTGGTAAGGCAGCGACCACAACCAGAAACCAGCAACTTAGTAACAACCAACAGCATTCTCCCTCCGCCCAAACCATCAGTGCCTCCGCTGTCATTGTTAAATTGTGTAATTGCACTAATGGATCTTCCTCATCACTGATAGGGCAATTGTAAATCACCAGGTTTCAGAAATTGCCCAAGACCGGCACCTTGACCCACAGCCAATGTCCTCTATTGTGTCTGATCTCATCCCATATTTGCCAATCATTCGTGTTTGCCAAAAAAACTGCTACCCCTCTCATGGCAGCCCCTGCTGATGTGTAAAAAGAGTGAAAGTATCTTATAGGAACAGAGGGCTTAGGAAATCATCCTTAAAGTGGGTTTCCTGAAGGAAAAGCACTTCTGTCTTAAATTTAGACAGCCAGCTTATCACAGCTCAATTTCTTCACCTATTCAACATCCCACAGGTATTACCTGAAATAATCTCAACCTCCTGCACCATAGCTTTCACCAACATTTTGGCTTAATAGTCGCTTCCATCTTTTTTGCTCGCTATAGTTTATTAAACAAAAACAAATTGACTGAACCTTTACGAAAAGGAATCATAGTAACATTATTGCTCATTTTCTCTGCTTGTGATACACCCCATTCCCATCCGAGCCCTGACCCTGAAAGAGAGTTATATCCACCATCCTCACTATCATCCTCTAAATCTCTTCTTGGGTGCCCTGTTACTCTACCTGGCTACGCTCCGGTCAGGTCCCCTCCCCCCCGTGAATGACATAATTATAAAAGGGTGATAACTGCAAATCAGTAAGGACTAATTAAAGTAGTATCATAGATGCTTGGTTGCTACAAGTTTAAAGTACAAACTGTACTTAATACAGAATCTTCTATCTCAGCAGCTACAACAACCAAGAAAGCAGTTCAAGGTGTAAAATATGCACTTTTAACCTTTAACCTACTCCAACAAGAAAATCTTGATTGAATGAACCACGGCCTCAGTTTTCTGCTCACTTCATAAGGAGAAAAAGTGCCTTTGTGCAAACAGATACTGCGACAATTAATTTTCCAGATCCTAAAGTGCAAGTCACCTCACAGTTGCTTGCCTCCAAAGGAGGTACCTTAATAAGGAGAAAAAGTGCCTTGGTGCCTTCGTGCAAATAGATATAATAACAACTTACTTCTCCATATACTAAAGTGCATGCAGTGCCTATTCCAAATATGGCATATCAATTATAACACAGCAGTCCTATATGAGTATATTTACAACCTTTAAAACCTTTCTTACATCTAGGACAGATTACACCAAAATAAAAACAAAAGTACAAAAATACAGACCGTAGAAAGTGATGCTGAAACCAGAAAAAGCTAAAGTGCCTTAGTGCAGATATCTCTGCGATCTGTGAACAGCTATCCTTATGCCATCCGGGTGGGGTAAAAATGCCTCTTTTATAATTACCCAGATAATCATTTAACCCTGAACCTTCTGAAGTACATTTTACATCTATTCTAGGGTAACAGGCAGATGGAATTGACCTTTGAACAGTATTTTCAACTTTGATTGCTGGACCATGGAAGCCTGAGATCCAGCTGCTTTTAATTCTCCAATTAATCCTAAGAAGTCTTGCCATTGACTGGGAACCACAGCAGACATTTCTGAAAAGACCAGTTTTTAATTTTATCGGGCATCAAGAGGGACTTCTTCTGGAACTCCTTGCTTAGAATACTGTTCACAATAATCATGCAGGGATATTTTTCATTAGATAGGCACTGGACGGGGACCCAGTGAGCCCTTGTGATGGTAAGATCTACTGGAGCTTTCAAAAGGATGTGTGATGTAGTCATGCTTTCTATGAACTGCAGAGTACTCTCATGATTCCCCATATTTTCTGCTCCTGCCAGGATCTATTTTGAATAATACCAATATCTTTGTCCCAATAGAGAGAGCAATACTCCAGATTGGAGACCCTTCAGTGAAAATAGCACACAGAAGACAAAAGCGCCACTTGCGGCTATTCGGTCGCGCGAGACCAGGAGAAAGTCAAAGCTTCAGGACGACAGTGATGGAGTGTAGGTCAGATAGAGGGACCAGGTAAGTCCTGCTGTAAATGTACCTTCTCTGTCCAGCACAATGAGCGCGTTCACAGTTTAAAAGGTCGTGAGGAGCAGGGAAGCATCATGGATAGTCATCGATGTAGCGCAAAGAGTAGGCCTGGCATCATGGACAGTCGGGCCGGAGATTTGGAGTACCGTTCCCCACAAGCGGTTGATGCTGTAGCGCAAAAGGTAGGGTTGATGGAATTTCGTGTTGGTGGGCAGCAAGAGCGACAAGGTTTTTGGTGCCAACTGGCCCATTCGCAGCAGCAGCAGCAAAAAAAACAAAAACTATAATTGAGCCCCAGTGAGGCTACACCAAGGGTACAGGACTTGAGGGGCACCACTTGGGGGCCAGAGGCTTACTCCAGCTGTATCTGGCTGCTGGTTCAGATGGTTGGGAGCCTAATGTGTCTCTGTGGCTCAGAAATGGAGGCCAGCAGACTAGCCCTTGGAGTCACTCTGGGAGTCCTGGAATCTGGTGCAGGTCCAATCCCTCTGACTTAGGCGGGAGGGCAGCAGGGTAGCAGACCACAATCAAGCAAGGTAGCAATCCACCTAGGCAGAAGTCCAGCAGGGAAGCAGTCCAGCAAAGTATCTGTCCTTTCAGCAGCACAGCAGTCCTTCTTCCTTACAGAGTCTCCACAGGCCGGGAAGTGTACTGAAGAGTTGGTCTCTGAGAACCAGGTGACTCATTTGAAGTAGGAGAAGCTTCTAAATGTTTCCCTTTGGCAATAGGAGGTTTCCTGCCTCCCCTGCCCTGGTTTCAGACTATTTACAGAATGTATGCTGTCCTTTTTGTGAAGGCAGGACACAGTTTAATAAGTGTAAGTAGGACTGTGTGCAGCTCCAAACCTCCCATCCTGTCACTGATGGCCCATCCAGCTCTCTATTTTATGCAGCTGTCTTGGAGATATACACAAAGTCCAACTATCAGCTACCCCCTGTCATATGACCCAGGGACAGGCTGCAGGCACTAAATGGCTAAGAAAGGGAAATGCCAACTTTCTAAAAGCATGAAGAGAAATAGGGGTAACCCTATACCCGTGGGAACATGGGCAATACATCAAAAATACAAACACAAGGCTCCTTCAGAGAGAGCCTACAGCCTATGCTCCCTTGGCAATTTCTTAGCAAACAGGAATTGCATAAGCCATTTACGGTATGTTAAGTCCATAGTTTTTACTGACTTATAAACAGGAAAGTTTCTATAGGTGCTTTGAAGAAAACTAAGCAGTGCAAGAGATTTGTGACAAAAAGTGAAACACAGGTACGCAAGAACTATCTTCAATGGATTAACCACTGTTGACAACTGATACAGAACTCATATACATGAATTTTACTGTTCAGGAGAACGACCTATTGACACACAATAATGGAATTGGTTGCCATTTCAACAAGTTATCTCAATAGCTATGGGTCTTCATCAAGATAAAGAAACAATATTAACCCCACTAAAGCCGAGACTGAAGTAGATTTTGTAATCATCAAAGTTATGCAGTTGGAAAACGAATTACTCCAAACAAAGCACTGTCTCATAGTTTTTTTGGAGCACCTATATAAATTTCCATATTTATAAATGAATAAAAACAATAGATTTAACATTCCACTGATTGCGTATGTAATCTCTCTTTGTTAAGAAATTGCCAATGGAGAATAAGCTGTAAGCTCTTTCTGAAGGAGACTTGTTTTTGTAGTTTTGAACTTTCTAAAAGTGGCATTCTCAAAGTTTGCAATAAAAATTCTGACTTTATCATAATAGAAGATGTTTTATTCTAAAGAGACAAAACATGAACTGTTTACCTGGTCCATTGCAGCTTATTAATTGCAATAATGTAACTCCGATCTTAATCTATGGGAGAGGTAGGCCTTGCAGTAGTGAAAACCAAATTGAAGGGTATTTCACTACCGGGACATGTTAAAAGTACATGTCCAAATTTTTAACTACACCTCACACTAACTCTGGGCCAATGAGGGCCTAAGGTAGGGGTGACTTAGATGTATTAAAATAAAAAGGTTTTGGCCTGGCAAAAGGATTCTTTTGCCAGGTCGAATGGCAGTTTAAAACTGCACACACACCCTGCAACAGCAGGCCTGAGATATGTTTAAAGGGTTACTCAAGTGGGTGTCACAATCAGTGCTGCAGGTCCACTAGTAGAATTTAGGGGCCTATTAGCAATAACCTGCGATAATTATCGCTAAGCGCAGTTAGCGCTAGGATAATTATCGCCGGCTATCGCAGGTTTCTATCGCGGAGATAGCGTGCTATCAGCAACGCTTATCTCCAAAGCGATAGAAACCCTGGAGAACAGTGTGAATATCGGCTTGAAAACAAGCGATATTCACACTGTGACCAGTGTTAGCTTGGCGATAGGGCGAGGGGGATTTAGCCATGTAATCCACCTCCCATTGGATTACATGGCTAAGTCAGGTTTGGACCAGGCGTTAACAAACCAGTGCTAAACGTGTTTAGCGCTGGTTCGTTAATCACCTCCCCTGCCTCGCTAATAGGCGATAGCGACCTTAGCGACTGTTTCCAGTCGCTTTTAGGTTGGGAACGCCTACTTTGCATGCCATTAGCGATAAATATCGCTGGCATGCAAAGCGGCACCTAACCCGGTCGCTGATCGCCTAGAAGCTGTCGCTAACAGCAGTTAGCGACAGCTTGCTAATAGGGCGATTGGATTATCGCCGCTTTAGCGGGAAAAAGTCCTGCTAAAGCGGCGATAATCACGTTGATAATATGCCGCTTAATTTCCAGGCTCTGGGTACACATAGTACCACTTTACTAGGGACTTACAAGTAAATTAAATATGGCAGTTGGGTATAGGAAACTTTGACCATGTTTTAAGGAAAGAACACAAACACTTTAGCACTGGTTAGCAGAGGTAAAGTGCACAGAGTCTTATAAGCCATCACATATGGGTTCATGAAAAATAGGATGTGTGAAGGCAAATGTTTTGGGGATAAGCCTGCTGAAAGGGACATGTTCAACAGTCTGTGTTTATTGTCCCAAGGCTCCATTTTATCCAATTGTATGTATCCTCCAGGCTCGGGAAGTTGATGCACTGTAGTTTGACCTTCAGGAACAATTACACAGGTCTTCCATCATGATAGACATCATAGATGCTGGGTGGGAGATAACAGTAATACAGCAACTTAGGTCAATGTCTCAAGCATGTGCTATGATAGTAATTGGGGTGTTCATACCTGCGGGTTGACACCATTCAAACACAGGGCTGTGGGTGGAAGCAGCAAACAGCAAGTTGTAATATTTGTTAAAAAAGTGTCAGTCCAATGTGAAGAAGAACCAGGTAGTGTCTGTTTCTTAAACACTCCACCAATCTGTATTGTTGTGTTTTTATAAAACAGGCATCTGTAAAGAAGAAATTAGAGTACATAGAATTGCAACAAGAAAACTCTCTAAATAACGTAGCAGATTTCAATATCTACTGTAGTAATGAAAAGAAAGCGAAAGACGCACAGCTGCTCACCAGGCCACCCCAGTTTAGACCCAGCCATATACAAATCAATCTTGACCCTGTTCCTCATGGGAACAGTCCAACCCGAATTGCCAAGCCAGGACTTCTCTGGACCAGAAACAAGCATCCTGGGACCGGACTCAGGACATCACCCCCTCATCAGCCAGGCTAGCTAGTGGAGTTCCATATGGTGGAATAACATAGAGTGGAGTGTTGTACAGTGGAATAGTGTAGACTGCAGTAGTGTACAGTGGAGTGGCGTCCATTGGAGTGGTATAGAGTGGAGTTGCGTAGAGTGGACTGGAGTACAGTGCAATATCATATAGTGGAGTGGATTATATTGAAGTGGCATAGAGTGGAGAGGTATAACGTGGAGTGGTGTATATATATATATATATATTCACTGAAAAAACCATAGGTTTTAGGGACAGTTTTAGTTACTTGGACATTGCACTCGTACAAAACCCGTGAAATTCCCCGTTATAGTTAGTTCAGCTAACTATAACTCGCGCCCCGCAATGCACTGCTGATGACGTCACATATTACATCACTCATGACATGGTCAGTGACATCACTGATGACATCACTGATGACATCTCAAATGACATCACTGATGACATCATCCAGTGACTGTGTGTTTCTGTAAAGTTTAAATATTTTTAATATATATAGGAAAAGACGTATTGAAGAATGAGTGGGTGTGTAAGTGTCTGTATGGATGATTTAGTAGGTGCGTGACTGACTCTATAAGTGAGTGATTTAACGTATCTTACTGAATGCATGGGTTAGTGACTAAACTGGGTGAATGTCTGTATCCGTCTGTCTGTTGCTGTGTAAGTGGCTGCATGTGTTTGTGAATAGCTAAATGAGTGTCTATATGAGTTATTGAATGCTTGTCTGAGTATCTGTATGGGTGCCTGAGTGTTTGTGTGGGAGGGGTGTGTGCAACTCTGTGCATAGATGTGTGAGTGGGTGATTCACTGGGTGGATGGTTTCAAGAGTGCATCTGTGATAGACTGTATGGGTGGGTAAGTGTGTGTAAGAGTGTGTTAGTGAGTGAATGTATGTCCCAGTGGTACATGTGTGAGTAACTACATATGTGAAAGGCAGTATATATGTGTGTTGGAGTATATAAATAGCTATAAGCAAGAGTGAGTGATTGTGATAGTGGCTGTATGGATGAGTGTGTGCTTGTATCTGTGATTGTATAAGAGCGTAACAATGTGCTACTATTTGTATGAGTAAGTGAGCTGGTGTGTGTATAACTGTATAGGTGAGTAAATGGCAGTGTGTTTAATTTTTTGCATGACTGACTAGGTGTGTGAGTACCTCTATGGATGAGTGGCGGTGTGTGAGTGTCTATATAGGTTTATGAGTGCATATGATAGTCCTGTACTGAGTGACCGTAAGTATGAGTGACTGTACGGGTGAGTGAGTGGATGTGTGTGTGTAGACCTAAGAATCAGTGAGTGGGTATGTAGTTATTGGTGTTGGAGTGTCTATGGTTTTGCGAATGGCAGTCTGTAATTTAGAGTGGGTGTATCAAAGGTTATATTAGGGTGTGAGGAGGTGCATCAGATTATCACGTGGATGATGTCATCAGTGATGTCATTTGAGATGTCATCAGTGATGTCATCAGTGATGTCACTGACCATGTCATGAGTGATGTAATATGTGACTTCATCAGCAGTGCATTGCGGGCGCGAGTTATAGTTAGCTGAACTAACTATAACGGGGAATTTCACGGGTTTTGTACGAGTGCAATGTCCAAGTAACTAAAACTGTCCCTAAAACCTATGGTTTTTTCAGTGAATTTCAAAGGTTTTTTAAATGCTAATTTGTAACTATAACGTGTCTGAAACCTATGGTTTTTTCAGTGAATTTCAAAGGTTTTTAAATGCTAATTTGTAACTATAACGTGTCTGAAACCTATGGTTTTTTCAGTGAATTTCAAAGGTTTTTAAATGCTAATTTCTAACTATAACGTGCCTGAAACCTACGGTTTTTTCAGTGAATTTCAAAGGTTTTGTAAATGACAATTTTTAAATGTATTAATTGTTATATTCATTTTTTCATACTGATTTACTACATTTTTAGAAACAATTTTTTTTACATATTTTATTTTTAAATTACATTGTAATTACATTATACATTACATTACAAAAATACTTTCTCAGAATGAATTACTTTAGTTTAAATACTTTGCAGATAGGCAATAGACTTTTAAGTACAGTAGTTACAGTTGTTGCAATGGGCAACACATTTTCAAACACAATGCAACATTCAGCTCAATGTGAATTTCTAGTTAAATGCAATTAGTTACTTTATGGATTACTTTTGTAACCACAGGACTGGATCCTAGATTCAGTCCTGGTACATCTCCTGTAAACAGTTGAGTAAAAGCGTTTTGGTTACAGTCGTGATTTTTAAGGAATATTATTGTATTTTAAAAGTTGACACTTAGAAACTTTTTCTCATAGAATCACCAATGTTATCCTATGGAAGGAAATTCACTTAGCAGGTAAAAACTGTTATCGTTACTTTTTCTTACTCAGTGTTGGATCCTGGATCCAGCACTGGTGCATCTCCTGTAAACAGTTGAAAAAATGCGTTTAAGTCATACAGGCGATTTTTAAGGAATATTTGTAGTTTGTGAAAATCAACACTTTGAAACTTTTTTGCTGAAAACCAGTCAATCTTAGCCTATGAAGGAAATTCAAGTTACCGGTAAGTACGGTTAAAATTACTTTTGAGGATCAGTACTGGGCTGAAAGATGCAGCACTGAGGTCTCTCCTGATAACAGGTGAGTAAATCGGAATTCGTATTTCGGCTGATTTTAGAGGAATATTTTAAAGTTCCAAAACTCCACACTTAGAAGAATTTCCAAGTGAAACCAGTCAATGTTAGCCTATGGAAGGAAATTCAAGTTACTGGTAAGTACGGTTAAAATTACTTTTCAGGACCAGTACTGGGCTGAAAGATGCAGCACTGAGGTCTCTCCTGATAACAGGTGAGTAAATCAGAATTCGGATTTCGGCTGATTTTAGAGGAATATTTGTATGTTTCAAAAATCAACACTTAGAAACTTTTTCAGCAAAAAGCAGGCAATGATATCCTATGGAAGGAAATTCAAGTTACTGGTAAGTACGGTTAAAATTACTTTTGAGGATCAGTACTGGGCTGAAAGATGCAGCACTGAGGTCTCTCCTGATAACAGGTGAGTAAATCGGAATCCGTATTTCGGCTGATTTTAGAGGAATATTTTAAAGTTCCAAAACTCCACACTTAGAAGAATTTCCAAGTGAAACCAGTCAATGTTAGCCTATGAAGGAAATTCAAGTTACCGGTAAGTACGGTTAAAATTACTTTTCAGGACCAGTACTGGGCTGAAAGATGCAGCACTGAGGTCTCTCCTGATAACAGGTGAGTAAATCGGAATTCGTATTTCGGCTGATTTTAGAGGAATATTTTAAAGTTCCAAAACTCCACACTTAGAAGAATTTCCAAGTGAAACCAGTCAATGTTAGCCTATGGAAGGAAATTCAAGTTACTGGTAAGTACGGTTAAAATTACTTTTCAGGACCAGTACTGGGCTGAAAGATACAGCACTGAGGTCTCTCCTTATAACAGGTGAGTAAATCGGAATTCGTATTTCGGCTGATTTTAGAGGAATATTTTAAAGTTCCAAAACTCCACACTTAGAAGAATTTCCAAGTGAAACCAGTCAATGTTAGCCTATGGAAGGAAATTCAAGTTACTGGTAAGTATGGTTAGAATTACTTTTCAGGACCAGTACTGGGCTGAAAGATACAGCACTGAGGTCTCTCCTGATAACAGGTGAGTAAATCGGAATTCGTATTTCGGCTGATTTTAGAGGAATATTTGCACAATGGTGAAGGGAGGGGGCGGGGCCTGAGGTTACATCTGTGCAAACGCGCCCCGTGGAGCGTTTTAAGTTGGGGGATTAAGTCCCCTTGAATCCTGAGGGTCCCTAGGGGCCAACTAGCCCACCAGGAACCTCCAATATGCGCCAGGGGCTGCGTTGCAGAGACGTGTAGAGAGGCCACACCCCTTTTACACCTCTCTGCAATGCAGCTCTGTGGCGCTTTCTGGATGTACCTGTTGGGCTAGTTGGCCCCAGGACCCTCAGGATTGAAGGGGATTTAATTCCCCATCTTAAAACGCGCCACGGGGCCTGTTTGCACACATGTCACCTGAAGCCCCGCCCCTCCCTTCACCACTGTGCAAACGCGCCCGTGGCGCGTTTTAAGTTGGGGATTAAGTCCCTTGAATCCTGAGGGTCCCCGGAGTCCAATTAGCACACCATATACCTCCAAAAAGCGCCACAGAGCTGCGTTGCAGAGAGGTGTAAAAAGGGTGTGGCCTCTCTACACGTCTCTGCAACGCAGCCCCTGGCGCATATTGGAGGTTCCTGGTGGGCTAGTTGGCCCCCAGGGACCCCCAGTATTCAAGGGGAATTCGTTCCTCCTCTGCAAACGCGCCAGGGGCGCGTTTGGAGAGTGGTGAAGGAAGGGGCGGGGCCTGCGGGCCCGATCGTTTTTTTTTGTTTGTTTTTTTGTCCCCTGAAGGGGGGCTGTGTGGCCCCCTTCCTTTTTTCTCTTTTTGGGCCCTGGGGACCCCATCCCCCAGGGCCTTACCCCTTTTTTAAATTACAAAAAAACGGGAAGGGGGCCGCGTGGCCCCCTTCCCTGGGCCTGTATTGGCCCCGGGACCCCATCCCCCGGGGCATGGCCTCTATATTTATTATTTTGAGGGGGCAGCGTGGCCCCCTCCTCTGGCCATTTTAAGGCCCCGGGGACCCCATCCCCGGGGCGGCCTTTCCATTTTTAAAATTATTATTTTTTTCCTTTTTGGGGAGGGGGCCGCGTGGCCCCCTCCCGGGCCACTACTTGCCCCGGGGACCCCATCCCCCGGGGCTGGACCTCTCCGTTGGGGACTGTGGGGGGTCCCCAATCCCCCACAGTCCCGCCCGGCTCCCCACGTCCCTTGGGAGCCGGCATTGCTATTCCACATGGGGAGCAGCTGACATGCTGCTCCCCATGTGGAAAAGCAATCGCTTTGGATATTGGAGAGAGAGCAGGTTTCCTGCTCTCTCTTCCAATATCCAAAGCAGTTTGCTATGGCAGGACGGGAGCCGCGAGGCTCCCGTCCTGCCATAGCAAACTACAGTGTCCCGGGGTAGGCACCCCGGGACACTGCAGGAGCCGGCCCTGGGGGTGGTGGTCCCCAGGGCCATCAAGGGCTCCAGGAGGGGGCCACGCGGCCCCTCCCATTCAGTACACAGCCCCGGGAGGTGGTGGTCCCGGGGCTCTGGGGTCCGTAACGGACCCCCATATTAAAATGTTTAGTGCCCCGGGAGGTGGCGGTCCCCGGGGCATGTGGGGGCTGGAGCCCCCCGAAACTGGTTTTATTTTTAATTAAAAAAGCCCCGGGAGGTGGTGGTCCCGGGGCTGCGGGAGGGCTCAGAGCCCTCCCGCACCATTTTTTAAAAGCCCCGGGGGTGGCGGTCCCCAGGGCTTGGGGGACCTTTGAGGACCCCACACATTAAATTATCCCCCCACCATGCCCCCGGGACTTGGGCCACCCGGGGCCACTAACATCGAAGCGCGGAGACCGCGCTCGATTTTTTTCGGCAGGATTCGCGCACCCTGAGCGCATCCTGCCGATTTTTTTTTTTTAAATGCTTTTTTTGCCCAGGGGTCCTTGTGGGACCCCTGAGCAGGCCTAGGGGGTTAGGGGTTTCTACCCTGCCCCCTTTGTGCGTTTTGCGCACTTGTTTCTTTTTTCTCGGCGGGATACGCGCACCCTAAGCGCATCCCGCCGATTTAAAAAAAAAATCTTTTTCTGCCCAGGGGTCCTTGTGGGACCCCTGAGCAGACCTAGGGGTCAGGGTGTTTCTACCCTGCCCCCTTTGCGCTTTGCGCACTTGTTTCTGTCCCTCGGTTCTACCGAGGGACAAAATGGCTGCCAATACTTCTTGATTTGGAGTGTTGACAGCCAATTAGCATGCAGCTCGTGATCGGGAGGGTACGCGGATCCGACGCGCCCATAGATATATATGTGATTTTAATTGTGAATTTCTCAGGAACTACTGAACGGATTTACACCATTTTAGCAAAAGGCACCAGTCTGAACCAAGGGCTACCTCTTTGCCAAATTTGGGGTAATTCCGTTCAGCAGTTCGGGCTGTAGCTGCGACTAAAGGTTCCTATGGAAAAATGAATGGGAAAACGCGTTTTGGGACCCCTCTTTTCTCGGCCCCCGCTTGACGTATCACCCCGAGACTTTCAGGGTAGGAGCGGACCGGAGCGCCCCAACAAGTTGGAAGCTTTCGCGAAGATTCGTCAACCGGCGCCAACGTTATTGCAAATAGAATGTCGCGGATTTCCTATGGATAATAGGTTGTAACTATAACTATCTACTGGCGACCGCCAGTAGATATATATATATATATATATATATATATATATATATATATATATATATATATTCACTGAAAAAACCACAGGTTTCAGGGACATTATAGTTAGAAATTAGCATTTAAAAAACCTTAGAAATTCACTGGAAAAAACACAGGTTTCAGGGACGCTATAGTTAGTTGGACATTTCACTCGTACAAAACCAGAGAAATTCGACCGTTATAGTTAGTTCAGCTAACTATAACTCGCGCCCCCGCAATGCACTGCTGATGACGTCACAGATTACATCACTCATGACATGGTCAGTGACATCACTGATGACATCTCAAATGACATCACTGATGACATCATCCATGTGATAATTTCATGCATCTTCTCACACCCTAATATAACTTTTGATACACCCACTCTAAATTATAAGTGTCTGAATGGATGATTTAGTAGGTGCGTGACTGACTGTATAAGTGAGTGATTAAATGTGTCTTACTGAATGCATGGGTTAGTGACTGATACAGACATTCACACAGTTTAGTTTGTCAGTTGGTGTGCAAGCGGTTGCATGGGTTGGTGAGTAGCTAAATGAGGGTCTATATGGGTTATTGATTGGTTGTCTGAGTATCTGTATGGGTGCCTGAGTGTCTGTGTGGGTGGGTGGGGGGGTGACTCTGTGCATAGATATCTGAGTGGGTGATTCACTGGGTGTATGGGTTCCAGAGTGCATCTGTGAAGGGCTGTATGGGTGGGTGAGTGTGTGTATGGGTGTGTTGGTGAGTGAATGGATGCCTCAGTGGTACATGTGTGAGTAACTGCATATGTGAAAGGCAGTATATGTGAGTGTTGGAGTATATAAATGACTATATGTGAGAGTGAGTGATTGTGAGAGTGGCTGTATGGATGAGTGTGTGCTTGTATTAGTTATTGTATAAGAGTGTAAGTATGTGTTAGTATATGTTTGAATAAGTGAGGTGGAGTGTGTATAACTGTATAGGTGAGTATATGGGAGTGTGATTGATTCTTTGCATGACTGACTAGGTGTGTGAGTAACTCTATGGATGAGTGGTGGTGTGTGAGTGTCTGTATAGATATGTGAGTGCATATGACAGTGCCGTATTGATGGTTGACTGCATGTATGAGTGACTGTATGGGTGAATGAGTGGATGTGTGTGTAGACCTAGGAATTAGTGAGTGGGTATGTACTAACTGGTATTGGTGTGTCTATGGTTTCGAAAGTGGGTGTATCAAAGGTTATATTAGGGTATGAGGAGGCGCATCAGATTATCACGTGGATGATGTCATCAGTGATGTCATCAGTGATGTCATTTGAGATGTCATCAGTGATGTCACTGACCATGTCATGAATGATGTAATATGTGATGTCATCAGCAGTGCATTGCGGGGGCGCGAGTTATAGTTAGCTGAACTAACTATGACTGTCGAATTTTGTACAAGTGGAATGTCCAACTAACTATAACGTCCCTGAAACCTATGGTTTTTTCAGTGAATTTCTAAGGTTTTTTAAATGCTAATTTCTAACTATGCCTACAAAGGTAGGACATGTGCAGAAAGAGGAAAAAAAGGCGCAGAAAGAAGCAAGAGAAATGCAGAAAGAGGCAACAGAAGTCCATAAAGACAAAGAAAGGTGCAGAAAGAAGTAAGAGATGTGCACAAAGAACCAACAGAGGAGCAGAAAGAGGCCTTGTTGCAAAGTCATCCTGTGCCCCCAACTTTTTGCTGACGGGTACTTGTGGTAACTGACTCTGACTAACCAGGCCTGGAGCCAGTGCTCTGCTGAAAGACACTTAGAATACAGTGAAAACACCTACATACACTAGGGTACACTATGGGTTGGGGTACCCCTGTGATTGGCATGACCTCCACTGTATGGCCCTAGTACATAATAGGGCAGGAGGATTAAAACTACCTCTAACTAAGTGGTGCAGAAGGAGGCAAGAGAAGTGCAGAAAGAAGCAACACAGGTGCCAAAAGAGGCAAGGGAGGTGCAGAAAAAAGCAAGTGAAGTGCAGAAAGAGTCAAGTGAGGTACAGAAAGAAGCAAGAGCAGTGCAGAAAGAACAAACAGAGGTGTAAAAAGAGGCAAAAGGGGTGCAGAAAGGGGTAGGAGAGGTGCACAAAGAGGCAAGAGAGGTACAGAAAGAGGCAGGAGGGGTGCAGAAAGAAAGAAGAGAAGTGCAGAAAGAGCCAAGAGAATTGCTGAAAGAAGCAACAGAGGTGTAGAAAGAAGCAAGAGGAGTGCAGAAAGAGGCAAGTAAGGTGCAGATAGAAACAAGAGCAGTGCAGAAAGAACCAACAGAGGTGCAGAAAGAGGTACATAAGGAGACAACAGGGGTGCAGAAAGAAGCAAGAAAAGTGTAGAAAGAAGCAAGTGAGATACAAAAACAGGCAGGAAAGGTACAGAAAGAGGGAAGACGAGAGCAGAAAGAGACAACAGGGGTACAGAAAGAAGCAAATGAGGAGCAGAAAGAGGCAACAGACGTGCAGAAAGAGGGAAGATAGGTGCAGAAAAAGGCAAGAAAAGTGCAGAAAGAGGCAAAAGAGGTACATAAAGAGACAACAGGGGTGCAGAAAGAAGCAAGAAAAGTGCAGAAAGAAGCAAGTGAGATACAAAAACAGGCAGGAAAGGTACAGAAAGACGGAAGACGAGTGCAGAAAGAGACAACAGGGGTGCAGAAAGAACCAAATGAGGTACAGAAAGAGGCAACAGACGTGCAGAAAGAGGGAAGAGAGCTGCAGAAAAAGGCAAGAAAAGTGCAGAAAGAGGCAAAAGAGGTACATAAAGAGACAACAGGGGTGCAGAAAGAAGCAAGAAAAGTGCAGAAAGAAGCAAGTGAGATACAAAAACAGGCAGGAAAGGTACAGAAAGACGGAAGACGAGTGCAGAAAGAGACAACAGGGGTGCAGAAAGAAGCAAGTGAGGTGCAGAAAGAGGCAACAGATGTGCAGAAAGAGGGAAGAGAGGTGCAGAAAAAGGCAAGAAAAGTGCAGAAAGAGGCAAAAGACGTACATAAAGAGACAACAGGGGTGCAGACAGAAGCAAGAAAAGTGCAGAAAGAAGCAAGTGAGATACAAAAACAGGCAGGAAAGGTACAGAAAGAGGTAAGACGAGTGCAGAAAGAGACAACAGGTGTGCAGAAAGAAGCAAATGAGGTGCAGAAAGAGGCAACAGATGTGCAAAAACAGGGTAGAGAGGTGCAGAAAAAGCCAAGAAAAGTGCGGAAAGAGGCAAAACAGGTACATAAAGAGACAACAGGGGTGCATAAAGAAGCAAGACAGGTGCAGAAAGGAGCAAGTGAGGTGCAGAAAGAGCCAACAGGGGTGCAGAAAGAGGCAAGAGAAGTGCAGAAACAGGCAAGAGAAGTGCATAAAGAGGCAAGAAAATTGCTGAAAGAAGCAACAGAGGTGAAGAAAGAAGCAAGAAAAGTGCAGAAAGAGGCAAGTGAGATGCAAAAACAGGCAGGAAAGGAACAGAAAGAGGGAAGACGAGTGCAGAAAGAGACAACAGGGGTGCAGAAAGAAGAAAATGAGGTGCAGAAAGAGGCAACAGAAGTGCAGAAAGAGGGAAGAGAGGTGCAGAAAAAGCCAAGAAAGGTGCACAAAGAGGCAAAAGAGGTACATAAAGAGACAACAGGGGTGCAGAAAGAAGCAAGACAGGTGAAGAAAGAAGCATGGAAAGTGCAGAATGAAGCAACAGAGGTGCAGAAAGAGGCAAGAGAAGTGCAGAAACAGGCAAGAGAAGTGCACAAAGAGGCAAGAGAATTGCTGAAAGAAGCAACAGAGGTGTAGAAAGAAGCAAGAAAAGTGCAGAAAGAAGCAAGTGAGATACAAAAACAGGCAGGAAAGGTACAGAAAGAGGGAAGACGAGTGCAGAAAGAGACAACATGGGTGCAGAAAGAAGCAAATGAGGTGCAGAAAGAGGCAACAGACGTGCAGAAAGAGGGAAGAGAGCTGCAGAAAAAGGCAAGAAAAGTGCAGAAAGAGGCAAAAGAGGTACATAAAGAGACAACAGGGGTGCAGAAAGAAGCAAGAAAAGTGCAGAAAGAAGCAAGTGAGATACAAAAACAGGCAGGAAAGGTACAGAAAGACGGAAGACGAGTGCAGAAAGAGACAACAGGGGTGCAGAAAGAACCAAATGAGGTACAGAAAGAGGCAACAGACGTGCAGAAAGAGGGAAGAGAGCTGCAGAAAAAGGCAAGAAAAGTGCAGAAAGAGGCAAAGAGGTACATAAAGAGACAACAGGGGTGCAGAAAGAAGCAAGAAAAGTGCAGAAAGAAGCAAGTGAGATACAAAAACAGGCAGGAAAGGTACAGAAAGACGGAAGACGAGTGCAGAAAGAGACAACAGGGGTGCAGAAAGAAGCAAGTGAGGTGCAGAAAGAGGCAACAGATGTGCAGAAAGAGGGAAGAGAGGTGCAGAAAAAGGCAAGAAAAGTGCAGAAAGAGGCAAAAGACGTACATAAAGAGACAACAGGGGTGCAGACAGAAGCAAGAAAAGTGCAGAAAGAAGCAAGTGAGATACAAAAACAGGCAGGAAAGGTACAGAAAGAGGGTAAGACGAGTGCAGAAAGAGACAACAGGTGTGCAGAAAGAAGCAAATGAGGTGCAGAAAGAGGCAACAGATGTGCAAAAACAGGGTAGAGAGGTGCAGAAAAAGCCAAGAAAAGTGCGGAAAGAGGCAAAACAGGTACATAAAGAGACAACAGGGGTGCATAAAGAAGCAAGACAGGTGCAGAAAGGAGCAAGTGAGGTGCAGAAAGAGCCAACAGGGGTGCAGAAAGAGGCAAGAGAAGTGCAGAAACAGGCAAGAGAAGTGCATAAAGAGGCAAGAAAATTGCTGAAAGAAGCAACAGAGGTGAAGAAAGAAGCAAGAAAAGTGCAGAAAGAGGCAAGTGAGATGCAAAAACAGGCAGGAAAGGAACAGAAAGAGGGAAGACGAGTGCAGAAAGAGACAACAGGGGTGCAGAAAGAAGAAAATGAGGTGCAGAAAGAGGCAACAGACGTGCAGAAAGAGGGAAGAGAGGTGCAGAAAAAGCCAAGAAAGGTGCACAAAGAGGCAAAAGAGGTACATAAAGAGACAACAGGGGTGCAGAAAGAAGCAAGACAGGTGAAGAAAGAAGCATGGAAAGTGCAGAATGAAGCAACAGGGGTGCAGAAAGAGGCAAGAGAAGTGCAGAAACAGGCAAGAGAAGTGCACAAAGAGGCAAGAGAATTGCTGAAAGAAGCAACAGAGGTGTAGAAAGAAGCAAGAAAAGTGCAGAAAGAAGCAAGTGAGATACAAAAACAGGCAGGAAAGGTACAGAAAGAGGGAAGACGAGTGCAGAAAGAGACAACATGGGTGCAGAAAGAAGCAAATGAGGTGCAGAAAGAGGCAACAGACATGCAGAAAGAGGGAAGAGAGGTGCAGAAAAAGGCAAATAAAGTGCAGAAAGAGGCAAAACAGGTACATAAATAGACAACAGGGGTGCAGAAAGAAGCAAGAAAAGTGCAGAAAGAAGCAAGTGAGATACAAAAACAGGCAGGAAAGGTACAGAAAGTCGGAAGACGAGTGCAGAAAGAGACAACAGGGGTGCAGAAAGAACCAAATGAGGTGCAGATAGAGGCAACAGACGTGCATAAAGAGGGAAGAGAGCTGCAGAAAAAGGCAAGAAAAGTGCAGAAAGAGGCAAAAGAGGTACATAAAGAGACAACAGGGGTGCAGAAAGAAGCAAGAAAAGTGCAGAAAGAAGCAAGTGAGATACAAAAACAGGCAGGAAAGGTACAGAAAGAGGGAAGACGAGTGCAGAAAGAGACAACAGGGGTGCAGAAAGAAGCAAATGAGGTGCAGAAAGAAGCAACAGACGTGCAGAAAGAGGGAAGAAAGGTGCAGAAAAAGGCAAGAAAGGAACAGAAAGAGGCAAAAGAGGTACATAGAGAGACAATAGGGGTGCAGAAAGAAGCAAGAAAAGTGCAGAAAGAAGCAAGTGAGATACAAAAACAGGCAGGAAAGGTACAGAAAGAGGGAAGACGAGAGCAGAAAGAGACAACAGGGGTGCAGAAAGAAGCAAATGAGGTGCAGAAAGAGGCAACAGACGTGCAGAACGAGGGAAGAGAGGTGCAGAAAAAGGCAAGAAAAGTGCAGAAAGAGGCAAAAGAGGTACATAAAGAAACAACAGGGGTGCAGAAAGAAGCAAGAAAAGTGCAGATAGAAGCAAGTGAGATACAAAAACAGGCAGGAAAGGTTCAGAAAGAGGGAAGACGAGTGCAGAAAGAGACAACAGTGGTGCAGAAAGAAGCAAATGAGGTGCAGAAAGAGGCAACAGACGTGCAGAAAGAGGGAAGAGAGGTGCAGAAAAAGGCAAGAAAAGTGCTGAAAGAGGCAAAAGAGGTACATAAAGAGACAACAGGGGTGCAGAAAGAAGCAAGAAAAGTGCAGATAGAAGCAAGTGAGATACAAAAACAGGCAGGAAAGGTTCAGAAAGAGGGAAGACGAGTGCAGAAAGAGACAACAGGGGTGCAGAAAGAAGCAAATGAGGTGCAGAAAGAGGCAACAGACTTGCAGAAAGAGGGAAGAGAGGTGCAGAAAAAGGCAAGAAAAGTGCAGAAAGAGGCAAAAGAGGTACATAAAGAGACAACAGGGGTGCAGAAAGAAGCAAGAAAAGTGCAGAAAGAAGCAAGTGAGATACAAAAACAGGCAGGAAAGGTACAGAAAGACAGAAGACGAGTGCAGAAAGAGACAACAGGGGTGCAGAAAAAGCAAATGAGGTGCAGAAAGAGGCAACCGACGTGCAGAAAAAGGGAAGAGAGGTGCAGAAAAAGCAAAGAAAAGTGCAGAAAGAGGCAAAAGAGGTACATAAAGAGACAACAGGGGTGCAGAAAGAAGCAAGAAAAGTGCAGAAAGAAGCAAGTGAGATACAAAAACAGGCAGGAAAGGTACAGAAAGAGGGAAGACGAGTGCAGAAAGAGACAACAGGGGTGCAGAAAGAAGCAAATGAGGTGCAGAAAGAGGCAACAGACGTGCAGAAAGAGGGAAGAGAGGTGCGCAAAAAGGCAAGAAAAGTGCAGAAAGAGGCAAAAGAGGTACATAAAGAGACAACAGGGGTGCAGAAAGAAGCAAGAAAAGTGCAGAAAGAAGCAAGTGAGATACAAAAACAGGCAGGAAAGGTACAGAAAGACAGAAGACGAGTGCAGAAAGAGACAACAGGGGTGCAGAAAGAAGCAAATGAGGTGCAGAAAGAGGCAACAGACATGCAGAAAGAGGGAAGAGAGGTGCGCAAAAAGGCAAGAAAAGTGCAGAAAGAGGCAAAAGAGGTACATAAAGAGACAACAGGGGTGCAGAAAGAAGCAAAAAAAGTGCAAAAAGAAGCAAGTGAGATACAAACACAGGCAGGAAAGGTACAGAAAGACGGAAGACGAGCGCAGAAAGAGACAACAGGGGTGCAGAAAGAAGCAAATGAGGTGCAGAAAGAGGCAACAGACGTGCAAAAAGAGGGAAGAGAGGTGCAGAAAAAGGCAAGAAAATTGCAGACAGAGGCAAAAGATGTACATAAAGAGACAACAGGGGTGCATACAGAAGCAAGAAAAGTGCAGAAAGAAGCAAGTGAGATACAAAAACAGGCAGGAACGGTACAGAAAGAGGGAAGACGAGTGCAGAAAGAGACAACAGGGGTGCAGAAAGAAGCAAATGAGGTGCAGAAAGAAGCAACAGACGTGCAGAAAGAGGGAAGAAAGGTGCAGAAAAAAGCAAGAAGAGTGCAGAAAGAGGCAAAAGAGGTACATAGAGAGAAAATAGGGGTGCAGAAAGAAGCAAGAAAAGTGCAGAAAGAAGCAAGTGAGATACAAAAACAGGCAGGAAAGGTACAGAAAGAGGGAAGACGAGAGCAGAAAGAGACAACAGGGGTGCAGAAAGAAGCAAATGAGGTGCAGAAAGAGGCAACAGACGTGCAGAACGAGGGAAGAGAGGTGCAGAAAAAGGCAAGAAAAGTGCAGAAAGAGGCAAAAGAGGTACATAAAGAAACAACAGGGGTGCAGAAAGAAGCAAGAAAAGTGCAGATAGAAGCAAGTGAGATACAAAAACAGGCAGGAAAGGTTGAGAAAGAGGGAAGACGAGTGCAGAAAGAGACAACAGGGGTGCAGAAAGAAGCAAATAAGGTGCAGAAAGAGGCAACAGACGTGCAGAAAGAGGGAAGAGAGGTGCAGAAAAAGGCAAGAAAAGTGCTGAAAGAGGCAAAAGAGGTACATAAAGAGACAACAGGGGTGCAGAAAGAAGCAAGAAAAGTGCAGACAGAAGCAAGTGAGATACAAAAACAGGCAGGAAAGGTTCAGAAAGAGGGAAGACGAGTGCAGAAAGAGACAACAGGGGTGCAGAAAGAAGCAAATGAGGTGCAGAACGAGGCAACAGACTTGCAGAAAGAGGGAAGAGAGGTGCAGAAAAAGGCAAGAAAAGTGCAGAAAGAGGCAAAAGAGGAACATAAAGAGACAACAGGGGTGCAGAAAGAAGGAAGAAAAGTGCAGAAAGAAGTAAGTGAGATACAAAAACAGGCAGGAAAGGTTCAGAAAGAGGGAAGACGAGTGCAGAAAGAGACAACAGGGGTGCAGAAAGAAGCAAATGAGGTGCATAAAGAGGCAACAGACTTGCAGAAAGAGGGAAGAGAGGTGCAGAAAAAGGCAAGAAAAGTGCAGAAAGAGGCAAAAGAGGTACATAAAGAGACAACAGGGGTGCAGAAAGAAGCAAAAAAAGTGCAAAAAGAAGCAAGTGAGATACAAACACAGGCAGGAAAGGTACAGAAAGACGGAAGACGAGCGCAGAAAGAGACAACAGGGGTGCAGAAAGAAGCAAATGAGGTGCAGAAAGAGGCAACAGACATGCAAAAAAAGGGAAGAGAGGTGCAGAAAAAGGCAAGAAAATTGCAGACAGAGGCAAAAGCTGTACATAAAGAGACAACAGGGGTGCATACAGAAGCAAGAAAAGTGCAGAAAGAAGCAAGTGAGATACAAAAACAGGCAGGAAAGGTACAGAAAGAGGGAAGACGAGTGCAGAAAGACACAACAGGGGTGCAGATAGAAGCAAATGAGGTGCAGAAAGAGGCAACAGACGTGCAGAAAGAGGGAAGAAAGGTGCAGAAAAAGGCATGAAGAGTGCAGAAAGAAGCAAAAGAGGTACATAAAGAGACAACAGGGGTGCAGAAAGAAGCAAGAAATGTGCAGAAAGAAGCAAGTGAGATACAAAAACAGGCAGGAAAGGTACAGAAAGAGGGAAGACGAGTGCAGAAAGAGACAACAGGGGTGCAGAAAGAAGCAAATGAGGTGCAGAAAGAGGCAACAGACGTGCAGAACGAGGGAAGAGAGGTGCAGAAAAAGGCAAGAAAAGTGCAGAAAGAGGCAAAAGACGTACATAAAGAAACAACAGGGGTGCAGAAAGAAGCAAGAAAAGTGCAGATAGAAGCAAGTGAGATACAAAAACAGGCAGGAAAGGTTGAGAAAGAGGGAAGACAAGTGCAGAAAGAGACAACAGGGGTGCAGAAAGAAGCAAATGAGGTGCAGAAAAAGGCAAGAAAAGTGCAGAAAGAGGCAAAAGAGGTACATAAAGAGACAACAGGGGTGCAGAAAGAAGCAAGAAAAGTGCAGAAAGAAGTAAGTGAGATACAAAAACAGGCAGGAAAGGTTCAGAAAGAGGGAAGACGAGTGCAGAAAGAGACAACAGAGGTGCAGAAAGAAGAAAATGAGGTGCAGAAAGAGGAAACAGACTTGCAGAAAGAGGGAAGAGAGGTGCAGAAAAAGGCAAGAAAAGTGCAGAAAGAGGCAAAAGAGGTACATAAAGAGACAACAGGGGTGCAGAAAGAAGCAAGAAAAGTGCAGAAAGAAGCAAGTGAGATACAAACACAGGCAGGAAAGGTACAGAAAGACGGAAGACGAGCGCAGAAAGAGACAACAGGGGTGCAGAAAGAAGCAAATGAGGTGCAGAAAGAGGCAACAGACGTGCAGAAAGAGGGAAGAGAGGTGCAGAAAAAGGCAAGAAAATTGCAGACAGAGGCAAAAGATGTACATAAAGAGACAACAGGGGTGCAGACAGAAGCAAGAAAAGTGCAGAAAGAAGCAAGTGAGATACAAAAACAGGCAGGAAAGGTACAGAAAGAGGGAAGACGAGTGCAGAAAGAGACAACAGGGGTGCAGAAAGAAGCAAATGAGGTGCAGAAAGAAGCAACAGACGTGCAGAAAGAGGGAAGAAAGGTGCAGAAAAAGGCAAGAAAAGTGCAGAAAGAGGCAAAAGAGGTACATAGAGAGACAATAGGGGTGCAGAAAGAAGCAAGAAAAGTGCAGAAAGAAGCAAGTGAGATACAAAAACAGGCAGGAAAGGTACAGAAAGAGGGAAGACGAGAGCAGAAAGAGACAACAGGGGTGCAGAAAGAAGCAAATGAGGTGCAGAAAGAAGCAACAGACGTGCAGAAAGAGGGAAGAGAGGTGCAGAAAAAGGCAAGAAAAGTGCAGAAAGAGGCAAAAGAGGTACATAAAGAAACAACAGGGGTGCAGAAAGAAGCAAGAAAAGTGCAGATAGAAGCAAGTGAGATACAAAAACAGGCAGGAAAGGTTGAGAAAGAGGGAAGATGAGTGCAGAAAGAGACAACAGGGGTGCAGAAAGAAGCAAATGAGGTGCAGAAAGAGGCAACAGACGTGCAGAAAGAGGGAAGAGAGGTGCAGAAAAAGGCAAGAAAAGTGCAGAAAGAGGCAAAAGAGGTACATAAAGAGACAACAGGGGTGCAGAAAGAAGCAAGAAAAGTGCAGATAGAAGCAAGTGAAATACAAAAACAGGCAGGAAAGGTTCAGAAAGAGGGAAGACGAGTGCAGAAAGAGACAACAGGGGTGCAGAAAGAAGCAAATGAGGTGCAGAAAGAGGCAACAGACGTGCAGAAAGAGGGAAGAGAGGTGCAGAAAAAGGCAAGAAAAGTGCAGAAAGAGGCAAAAGAGGTACATAAAGAGACAACAGGGGTGCAGAAAGAAGCAAGAAAAGTGCAGAAAGAAGCAAGTGAGATACAAAAACAGGCAGGAAAGGTACAGAAAGAGGGAAGAGGAGAGCAGAAAGAGACAACAGGGGTACAGAAAGAAGCAAATGAGGTGCAGAAAGAGGCAACAGACGTGCAGAAAGAGGGAAGATAGGTGCAGAAAAAGGCAAGAAAAGTGCAGAAAGAGGCAAAAGAGGTACATAAAGAGACAACAGGGGTGCAGAAAGAAGCAAGGAAAGTGCAGAAAGAAGCAAGTGAGATACAAAAACAGGCAGGAAAGGTTCAGAAAGAGGGAAGACGAGTGCAGAAAGAGACAACAGGGGTGCAGAAAGAAGCAAATGAGGTGCAGAAAGAGGCAACAGACGTGCAGAAAGAGGGAAGAGAGGTGCAGAAAAAGGCAAGAAAAGTGCAGAAAGAGGCAAAAGAGGTACATAAAGAGACAACAGGGGTGCAGAAAGAAGCAAGAAAAGTGCAGAACGAAGCAAGTGAAATACAAAAACAGGCAGGAAAGGTTCAGAAAGAGGAAGACGAGTGCAGAAAGAGACAACAGGGGTGCAGAAAGAAGCAAATGAGGTGCAGAAAGAGGCAACAGACATGCAGAAAGAGGGAAGAGAGGTGCAGAAAAAGGCAAGAAAAGTGCAGAAAGAGACAAAAGAGGTACATAAAGAGACAACAGGGGTGCAGAAAGAAGCAAGAAAAGTGCAGAAAGAAGTAAGTGAGATACAAAAACAGGCAGGAAAGGTACAGAAAGAGGGAATACGAGTGCAGAAAGAGACAACAGGGGTGCAGAGAGAAGCAAATGAGGTGCAGAAAGAGGCACAGACGTGCAGAAAGAGGGAAGAGAGGTGCAGAAAAAGGCAAGAAAAGAGCAGAAAGAGGCAAAAGACGTACATAGAGAGACAACAGGGGTGCAGAAAGAAGCAAGAAAAGTGCAGAAAGAAGCAAGTGAGATACAAAAACAGGCAGGAAAGGTACAGAAAGACGGAAGACGAGTGCAGAAAGAGACAACAGGGGTGCAGAAAGAAGCAAATGAGGTGCAGAAAGAGGCAACAGACGTGCAGAAAGAGGGAAGAGAGGTGCAGAAAAAGGCAAGAAAAGTGCAGAAAGAGGCAAAAGACGTACATAGAGAGACAACAGAGGTGCAGAAAGAAGCAAGAAAAGTGCAGAAAGAAGCAAGTGAGATACAAAAACAGGCAGGAAAGGTACAGAAAGAGGGAAGACGAGAGCAGAAAGAGACAACAGGGGTGCAGAAAGAAGCAAATGAGGTGCAGAAAGAGGCAACAGACGTGCAGAAAGAGGGAAGAGAGGTGCAGAAAAAGGCAAGAAAAGTGCAGAAAGAGGCAAAAGAGGTACATAAAGAGACAACAGGGGTGCAGAAAGAAGCAAGAAAAGTGCAGAAAGAAGCAAGTGAGATACAAAAACAGGCAGGAAAGGTACAGAAAGAGGGAAGACGAGTGCAGAAAGAGACAACAGGGGTGCAGAAAGAAGCAAATGAGGTGCAGAAAGAGGCAACAGACGTGCAGAAAGAGGGAAGAGAGGTGCAGAAAAAGGCAAGAAAAGTGCAGAAAGAGGCAAAAGAGGTACATAAAGAGACAACAGGGGTGCAGAAAGAAGCAAGAAAAGTGCAGAAAGAAGCAAGTGAGATACAAAAACAGGCAGGAAAGGTACAGAAAGAGGGAAGACGAAGTGCAGAAAGAGACAACAGGGGTGCAGAAAGAAGCAAATGAGGTGCAGAAAGAGGCAACAGACGTGCAGAAAGAGGGAAGAGAGGTGCAGAAAAAGGCAAGAAAAGTGCAGAAAGAGGCAAAAGAGGTACATAAAGAGACAACAGGGGTGCAGAAAGAAGCAAGAAAAGTGCAGAAAGAAGCAAGTGAGATACAAAAACAGGCAGGAAAGGTACAGAAAGAGGGAAGACGAGTGCAGAAAGAGACAACAGGGGTGCAGAAAGAAGCAAATGAGGTGCAGAAAGAGGCAACAGACGTGCAGAAAGAGGGAAGAGAGGTGCAGAAAAAGGCAAGAAAAGTGCAGAAAGAGGCAAAAGAGGTACATAAAGAGACAACAGGGGTGCAGAAAGAAGCAAGAAAAGTGCAGAAAGAAGCAAGTGAGATACAAAAACAGGCAGGAAAGGTACAGAAAGAGGGAAGACGAGTGCAGAAAGAGACAACAGGGGTGCAGAAAGAAGCAAATGAGGTGCAGAAAGAGGCAACAGACGTGCAGAAAGAGGGAAGAGAGGTGCAGAAAAAGGCAAGAAAAGTGCAGAAAGAGGCAAAAGAGGTACATAAAGAGACAACAGGGGTGCAGAAAGAAGCAAGAAAAGTGCAGAAAGAAGCAAGTGAGATACAAAAACAGGCAGGAAAGGTACAGAAAGAGGGAAGACGAGTGCAGAAAGAGACAACAGGGGTGCAGAAAGAAGCAAATGAGGTGCAGAAAGAGGCAACAGACGTGCAGAAAGAGGGAAGAGAGGTGCAGAAAAAGGCAAGAAAAGTGCAGAAAGAGGCAAAAGAGGTACATAAAGAGACAACAGGGGTGCAGAAAGAAGCAAGAAAAGTGCAGAAAGAGGCAAGTGAGATGCAAAAACAGG
>CAWUFW010024594.1:0-57837 GCA_963921515.1 Calotriton arnoldi | reverse complement strand
GCCAAAGTTATTAGCAAATCAAAAAATGCTTTTCCTATGGAAACTAGGTTGTAACTATAACTACCTACTGGCGACCGCCAGTAGGTAATATATATATATATATATACACACATAGGCAGAGGCGGTGGGGTGGGTCTCATGTTTAGAGAAGGATGGGATTTTGTCCCCTTGGATATTGATGCTGTAGAGGGTTTCGAGCTGCCTGGGTTCTCCTTAAAAGACCCCAGGGGGCATTTATTAGATGGTATAGTATGCTATAGGCCCCCTGGTGCGGTCAACCTATCCCAATTGCATGTGCTGATTGATGTTTTTAATAATATGGCTGTCACTCATTCGAGACTGCTGATTGCAGGGGATTTTAATCTCTGGCTAAATGGGACCCTAGATACAGGACTTAATACTCTTCTCCAATCTTGTGAAAGTCTGGGTTTGCTCCAGGGAGTAACCGGATCTACACACATGGGAGGGCACTTGCTTGACCTTGTTTTTAGTGAGGAAGGAGTCATTGACCATATGGAGGTGCTTCCCGTAGATTGGACTGACCACCATTTGGTTACATTTCGGACGGTCATCCCCAGTCGAGGAGCTCCTGTTCTGAGGGATGTCAGGAGTTTCGTGGGAAGGGATTGGAGGAGGTTAATGGAAAAGGCGTCACAGTCACCTACGTTCTCTATTAATGGGGATTTGGATATGCTTAGGTCAGTGGAGGAGAATTATACGGACTTTCGCAATCTCATTTCCTCATTTGTCAATGAAATCGCCCCTTTTAAAAATTGTAAAAACAGGGGTAGACCGTCTGCTAGGTGGTTCAACGAAAATCTAAAAGCGCTGAAATTAAAATGCAAACAGGCAGAAAGGAAGTGGAGAAAGTACTACGTGAATGAGGATAAGATCGCCTGGAAAGCGGCTATTTCTCTCTATAAGAAAGACATTTTTGCTGTGAAGCAGGAATATTTTGCAGAGCTTATCTTGAAATCACTGAATAAGTCTAAATGTATCTTTAAAATCATTGATGACTTTACTAATCCTCAGTGCTTACAAAATGAGGTTCAGCCTACTCAAGATCTCTGTGACAGTTTGGCTACTTTTTTAATGATAAAATTAGAACGATCATCTCAGGTCTCAAAAAGAACCTCTCTGGGGGACAGAGGCTGTGACTCCAGGGGCAGCTATTCCGTTTGTCGATACGGGAGGGGTGCCTGGCGCAGGAACACAGATTGGTGAAGGGACCGATAAACAGAGTTTCTTGGACCATTTCGAGTTCCTTTCGGATGAGGAATTTTATAGGCTTGCTATGGGTGTTTCTTCGGGCTCTCCTTTGGATCCCTTCCTCATAAAATCTGGAAGGAATTTGCTTCAGAACTTTTCCCCAGACTCCGACAGATATGTAATCAATCATTATCTAGTAGAGCTGTACCATCTGGCTGGAAACAGGCGGTAGTTATGCCACTCTTGAAGAAGGCCACTCTTGATCCAACCTGTCCGGGTAACTATCGGCCCATCTCTCTCCTTACCTATCCAGTGAAGATCCTTGAACGTTTGGTTAGCAAATCTCTGTCAGTTTTTCTAGAACATAACAACTGTCTGGCAGATGTACAATTCGGCTTCCGTCCAGAACACGGAACAGAGTCAGCCTTGGTGACCGTGCTGGATGATTTGCGTCTGTTGGCAGACAGGGGACAATCAGCAATACTTATTTTGCTTGACCTGTCTGCCGCTTTCGACACGGTCAACCATGACATTTTGCTAACACGTTTAGAGGAGGTGGGAGTAGTGGGCACTGCCCTGGACTGGTTTCGATCCTACTTATCTGGCAGGTGTCAGGCAGTGGCCCTTCCCCCTTTCCAGTCAGCCTTTACTAATATCTGTCATGGAGTTCCACAAGGATCCGCCATCAGCCCAATTTTATTTAACATCTACTTGAGCCCATTGATTAATATCATTCGGGCTCATAATGTAAAATTGGTGAATTATGCTGATGATACTCAGATTATTATTTCTCTTGATGAAACGTCGCCCAATGCCCTGGAGGATTTTCATGCATGTATGCATGACACTGCGCAGTGGCTACGTAACAACTCTTTGCAATTCAATTCGGATAAAACCGAAATTGTACACTGCGCAGTTGGGAAGGTCCATCGGCCTCTTCCTCACAACTTCTGGCCCCTTGGCTCATCTACTACTTTGGCGCCATCTAAGACGGTGCGAAATTTGGGAGTTATGTTCAATGCCAACCTGTCTCTGGAGACGCAAGTGAACAAGTTGGTGGGGTGCTGTTTTGGCCTCATTAGGGCTCTGAGAAAGATTCTTCCGTTGCTCCCAATTTCGGCTAGAGCCTTGGTTGTTCAAGGCACCATTCTAAGTAGACTTGACTATTGCAATGCTCTGCTGTTGGAGTCCCCAAAGTATTTGATACAGAGACTGCAGCGTGTCCAGAACACGGCTGCGAAACTGGCCTTGTCCAGACCTCGAAGCTCTTCTGCTTCAATGTGCCTATCGGAGCTACATTGGCTCCCTGTGCAGCAAAGAATCTATTTTAAATCCCTTTGTATGGGGTTTAGGGCATTACATGGACTCGGTCCTAGACCGTTGCAGAAGAAATTGGTCTGGTATACTCCTACCCGGACCCTTCGTTCCTCTTCTGCTTACTTGGCAAAGATACCCAGGTTCAATAAGGTCAGATCGGGAGGAAGGTCTTTTAGTGTTGCTGCTGCAAAGCTCTGGAACACACTCCCAACTGAAATCAGACAATGCAGTACCCTGTCTTTGTTTAGGAAAAGGATCAAAACGTGGCTGTTCCCCAGATAGTGTTCCTGTCTTTCTTTTGAGTAATGTTTTCTTTGGGTTCTGTCCTTTCTTGCTTAACGTTGGTCTGTACACATGTACTTTTAGCGCCAGGGTACCCGTAGGGTGTTTGTTGCGCTTTATAAATGTCGTATACAATACAATACAATGTATGTACGTATGTATGTGTATATACTGCTTTAGCACAATGGTGGAATTATTTATCCTTTTCCCTGTTCTCATATTGTTAATTACTTTGCTCTGCTTCGGTCTATTAATCATTGCAAAGTATATATTCTACACAAGAATCACAATGGTTCAATAAATATTGAAATGCCTCCTTGTGTATTTCTTGTGTATCTCTCTGCGTATGCACGAGTGATACACAACCTAAATTAACCTGTGCTCACCCTCTGGTAGCTTGGCACAGAGAGGTCAGGCTTAACTTAAGAGGCAATGTGTAAAGTATTTGTACAACACTTTCATTGCAGTAAAACAATGAAAACATCACAAAATTAACTCCACGCCAGTTTAGAAAGATAGAGAATATTTATCTGAGTAAACCAAAATGACAAAAGTCCAATAACTAGAACTTAAGATATGAATTTTTAAAGAATAAACTGCAATATAGGGCTTAGAAGCCAATAGGGCTTAGGGGTTACTGAGGTCACGCTGGGCAAGGGTAAATCTAAAGTTCAGGCAGAACGTGATGGAGGGCAGGCTGGCTACAGGACCCATGCAGGACCTGCTGAAAACATACCTTGGATGGAGCAAGCGTTGGTGTCAAAGACTCAACGCAGTTGGATAGATGTGTGTTGAGCCTCACAGTCGGGTCCTGCATCGTCGAACCTCTCATGATGCAGGCGATCCGTCAAAATCGAGCCTTGCAGCCGGGTCCTGCGTCATCATCGAGCAGCACAGGGATGTCCTCGAATCAGTGCTCTGTAGGAATCGAAGGGCACTGCGTAGGTTCCGATCAGTGCAAAGTCTTCACTGCATCAATGTTTGTAGAAAAACAGTTGCAGAACCCACTTTCAAGCCCAGGACTGGATTGTCACCTCTAGTCAGGGCAGAACTCACAGTTGGAAGAGTCCAGCAGCTGGAGCTGAGTTGAAGGAAGTCTTTGATGGTCTTGAGACCTCAAAACAGGAGGCAAGCCAGCAAGCCCCTGGAGAACTTTGGTTCAAGGATGTAGAGAACTGGTCCAGTCCTTCTCACTCCCAGGCAAGAAGCAGAAGACAGCAGGCGAACACCACAAAGCAATTAGCAAAGTGGTAGTCCCTCCTACAGCACAGCAGCTCATCTTCCTGGCAGAATGCCATTAGATCTTGAAGTGTTCTGAAATCATGGTGCCAGAGATCCAGTACTTATTCTCAATTTGGCCTTTGAAGTACGGAGACTTCAAAGAGATGCTTTGAGGTGCAAAAGGCCTGCCTTTCCTGTCCTGGCCCCAGAATCACTACAGGTGGGAATGCAATCCTTTGTGTGGGGACAGGCACAGTCCTATTCAGGTGTGGGTGTCAGCTCCTCCCTCTCATTCTGCCTCAGGATGTCCCATCAACATGCAGATGGCTACTCAGTCACACCTACTCTGCCTTGTGTGGATGTCTATTGTGAAGTAGACCAGTCCTTTCATTCTAAATACATAACACCTGGCGAAAATTTCATTTATGAATAAATAACATTGTATATCCTGCCGGTGTAAGCTAGTGGGGATGTGATACTAAAGGAATAGGCATTTTGCCCTATTTCCTAACTAGTACTAATTTGATTATAAATGTTCTTCCCCCAAGCTTGTTGGGGGAAGAAAATTTGTAATTACACCGGCAGGATATACAATGTTATTTATTCATAAATGAAATTTCCTCCAGGTGTTATGTATTTAGAATGAAAGGACTGGTCTACTTTACAATTGTATTGTTTTGATTTTTCAAAAGACATGGGAGAAATGTTTTAAATATTTTGTTGAAAATAATGAAATGAAAGTGAAATAAATCACAAGGGCCATCAAAATCAGAAGTGTGGTTCTTATAGGGTAATATTTAGAATCCAGCACCCAGCTACTCTAATTGTTTTTACAAACTTTCTAACAGTGGCATTTAAAAACCAACTTCACAATAAGTTGTGTTTTTAAATTGTAAGTCCAGAGACACCAAATTTGATTTACTTATCTTGTCCGAATCGGAAACTACACTTACAAAATGTTATTAGGCAGTCCACATGTTAACCTAAGGGAGAGATAGGCCGTGCAGTAGTGAAAACAAATTTAAGAGTACTTCACTAACAAGACATGTAAAACTTAAAAGTACATGTCCTACTTTTTAAATATACTGCACTCTGCCTTTGGGGCTGCCCAGGGCCTATGTTAGGGGTGGCTTATATGTAATAAAAAAGAAGGTTTAGGCCTGGGAAGTAGGTTAACTTGCCAGGTCGAAATGGCAGTTTAGCTGCACACAGTCTCTGCAGTGGCAGGCCTGAGCCATGTTTAAAGGGCTACTGAAGTGGGTGCACAATCAGTGCTGCAGGCCCATAGGTAGCATTTAATTTACAGGCCCTGGGCACATGTAATGCACTTTGCTAGGGACTGATAAGTAAACTAAATCTGACAAATATGGATATGCCAATGTTACCATGTTTAGAGTACAAAGTACATGCACTTTAGCACTGGTTAACAGTGGTAAAGTGCCCAGAATCCTAAAGCCAACAAAAATGAAGTTAGCTAAACAGGAGGTCAGAAGGCAAAAAGTCAGGTCAAACCACGCCAAGGATGTCAGGTCTAATATATGCATTGGCTTCGCTGAATAAGATCCCAGACAATATAAACATGCGTTGCTTTGTTCGTCATCATCAGTGAGGAGTCACATGAGATCCATAACTTTCCCACTCGATATTTATACAGTCAACAGAGAAGAAAATGATGCAATCCAGTTCCACAACTCAGCTTCTTAGAACGACATATGGGATGCTTTTCCCTAAAGACAGTTTACATAGCAATTTAGGGGGGATTGCTTCTGCTGCCTCTGAGGAGGGGTGGACCTGCTTATTCTTGGCAAATTCTTTGTGTACATTGGCATTGATTAGTTAAATGTGATACAGTGCTAGCACGTCCATTTAAGTAATACTTTCATGCATGTGCTCTCATTTTTACAGCATTTTTACAGCACAGTTTCACTTCATCTTGGAAAACACACACCATTTGTCTGTTTCCGACCCATTGTCTAAAACCGCACATCTCAATCAATTGGTAAAGTGCAGCTACTCACCCACAAGGGTCTCAAGGCGCTCGGGGGGAGGAAGGGGGTGGCTCCGTTGAGTGTTGGGGTTTATGGAGCAAGGACTCGAACACGAGACTTGCTCGGAAGCAATCCTCTCGTTTAAACTCATTAACGAATTACTAACAACGCGTTTCGAATTACTAACAATGTGTTTTGTGATTAATAATACGCATTTCCTTCATACACGGGAAAGAATGAAGCTTGCCTATGTGTTTACTAACTGCAATAACATGGACGTAGGACTAGAATGCATTCTAACACGTGATCTTTACTGCGCATGCGTCTACTGCATCTACGTAGTATGACGAAACAACGCTTGGAGGGAAATTCTGGCGCTTGCGCAAAGAGTTATAAAATGGCCGCTTGAAAGCTCACATGCATGGCACCTGCTTGCTGTAATTAGAAAATACGTTTTTATACTAATGCAAATGCAGAAAGGGAAATAATAAATGGTACGGGTTAGAGTAAAGGTTGGTGGTATACAGTGAAATCATTTATTTTTGAGAATAACATTTCTCCTTTTGACTTTATTATTAGTGTGTATTTGGGCCTGTCAAACTTGTCTGAGTCGAGCAAACTGACGTTGGGCAACGCATGCGCCCTGGTGTGGAAGCTTGAAAGGATGACTAAGGACTTGTCACGGCCCAAGGTCGGCGGAGATGTGCCCTGGAACATGAGGGTGAAGAGTTCATATGAAGGAACTTATTCGAGAAAATTGTTACATTTGTATTAATAAAGTTTAAAGATGTATGGGAAAGGAAGGGCAGAATAAAAGTTTGAGGGGAGGAGTTTGGAAACAATGGTTTAAAGAAATAAATGAAGTATAAGCATGGTGTGATGATCATCCCCCCTCGCCTGTCCAATCAGAAGTTAGTATTCTGTAAAAATGAAACATTAATGGGTGGTACATGCCTATGGAAGGGTATAATTGAGGTAGTCTAGTTAGCTAGAGAGTGCTGATTCTGATCTGATAGAGCACAGCAGAGAACTGGAAGATTCGGGGTGTGCTGAGGTGATGCAAAGCTCGGGATGCTGTTGGTGCTGGGGTGGTGCTGATGCTCTGAAATGCTGATGAAGAAATCGAATGCAGAACCATCTACTTAGTTCGGGTGGGTTAGAAAGAAGATCGTGGAAGAACCACGAGGAGGAAGAGAGTGTCAGAGAGGGGTGCGACGTAGTCGTCGGTATCTAGAGAGGTGAAGTATCCTGTCCTGATTCATGTCCTGAAGTCTTTGTCTCCTGATCTGTCCTGGGGACCCTTACCAGCCCTTTGGCCAGGGGGTTGGTCTTCACACCATACTTGGTAAATAAAATTCATCGTCTTGATAAATGTTCTTCTCTCTCTATCCTCTTCTTTCTGAGCATAGTTATTGTGTGAATCTGAATTGTTAATGTCTATTGAACTTGATTGAATTTGGCACTCTTGCGAATGAGGGTGTTTGTACTGAAACACTTTTGAGATGGTTCACAACAAATTAATTTAGATAAAGATTTTAAAGCTTACTGAGTCTATTATTCTTATTTTTAATCAAGAAATGTATAATAAGTTATGTTAATTGTCACCATCAACTAGTTCCACCTAACTGGTCCATTGACCAGAGGAAAGAACTGTTTGATCAGTGAAAGGTTTAGTTAGAGAAGAAATAACTAGATCTTGAGGTATGAAAATTATAGAACTATAAAAGTTCCAGCGGTCTACTTGGTGATTAGTGCGAGAGAGTTATATGGGCCCAGGTGAGTATATGGTAGTGGAGTATCTGTTACTAGTACGCCACTGGATACGTTTTCTGGTAGCAGAGGATGGTTGTTAGCGACTAGTTTGGTGATGGGTATAGATTATTGATTTTTGATTAATGTTTTAACAAAAGAGTTAGTGTCCTGTTTCTATGTCGTCTGGAAAATTCCCGGGGAATGAGTAGCAGGTGGCGATAGAAACCGCACTGCAGTGAGGTTACTCGTCTGTTGGAATAACACTGAGAAGCTAGGTAGGGCTGGCAGTGTTAAACTAGGGACAATTTTCTGTATAAAAGTGAGAGTGGTTGATAGCAAAGAGTTCGCTAGTGATACTTTAGGCGTTATACCACCTAGTAAGGGTAACCCTGAAGGAGTAGCAGGTTCTTCTAAGCTAGATTGACAGCAAAAGGAGTTCGCTGGTGAAACATCGGTCTCAAAATTCCCTAACGGGTGACACCGGAAGAGTAGCAGGTTCTCTGGAGCTTAGGTGAAGAGTAAGCGGAAGGTTTTACTCGCAGTGAAAAGAAATAAACTATTCTCTTGATTTAGTGGAACATACAGAGTAGCGAATGTTTTTACGTTGTTAATAACAAAGAAGTTTAAAAAGAATTTTCAAAGAAATAAAGTTTTGTAATACCTTGCAAAGGGAGGGTCAGTTGCCGGAGTGGTACTGATGTCACAGAGAGCCGCGCTGGGATTGGTAGATCTAGTGGGCGTGTGACAGGAGGAGCTTTGTAAAGGAGGGGTGAGAAATCGCAGGAGTTGGACTGACGTCACAGTGAGCCGTGCTGGGATTGGTAGATACAGCGGGCGGGTGACAGGAGCAGCATTGTAAAGGAGGGGTCAGTAGTGAGGAGCGGAACTGACATCAGGAAAAGGCTGCGCTGACATTGGTCAGAGTACGAGTGGGACCCTGATCTGATTGGATAATCAGTTAGAAGTCGCGCTAGGATTGGTGGAGAGAAGGATTGTATGCGGGATTTTGATTTGACTGTAAGTACAAGACGTACAGGTAGAACATTTCAAGGGTTTGCGGAATACAATTTCCTACACCGTTCTTCAAAGATGTATGGAGAGAAAAGAAAAATGTAATTTTTTAAGAAATAAAGAATTTCTTTGTTAAGGATAAACCTGTGTTGACTAGAGAGGGAATTCCTAATCCGCCACCGAAGACACCAGCATCTTTTATGATGATGGAAAGAGGATATCATACCTGCGTGTGGTTGGAAAACTGGATAGAGTACACGAAGGATGATGGTGTGTTAGCGTTTCCTAAAGATGGTACGTATAATGGGAGGATTCTTCAGAATTTGAGATTGAAAATGAATGATTTAGAACCTAGACCTAGGTTAACTCAATATGAGGCTTTGGAAGAATGGGAGACTGAGTCATATGAACGGGAGAAATGCAGAGGTGGAAGATATAGAGGATTTTTTCCGAGACACTTGCATGAGTCACGAGAAGGGCAGCTGAAACAGTGGAGGAGAGCTATGGTATCAGAAGGGTTATATCCAGTGTTGATGGCTAAGGAACAATCTGGAGGAAAGTGTAAGGAGAAAACAAAACATTTGAACATAGCAGGATATGGTGAATCAGATGATGAGTTACTGGAGGATATTTTAGTGAAAAATCCACCACCGTATCAAGAAGCAGCTAGTAAGGTTGTCCCAAGTGCGCCGGTAATGGGAATACCATTAACTCCACAGATTTTACATGAGACATCATACAGTAGAGTGTTGCAAGATAATGAAAGAGAAGCTTTGAATAAAACTAGAGAAGAACTAGTTCAAAGGATAAGTCAATTGAATTTAAATACTGAAGCTTTGACAGTACCAGTAACCATTGGTCCAGTAATCCCATTATATGGGGATAATAAGATTACCCAGAAATCACAACTTGTGACAGTTCCATTAAATAGTCCTAGAAAAGAGATAGTAATCACAGATGATCAGGTTAGTGAAAGTGAGTCAGTTATTTCATTAATGGATCTCCCTATTGTGGAACCTCATGCGGAAACTCCAAAGAGAGTTACGCCTATGAATTTGAGAGAAAGAAGACCTTTAGTTCCGGCTGCAGGCGTAACAGTAGTCACCTCTGAAGAAATAGAAAGGTGGGCTCAGGAAAGAGATAATCAGAACCCAAAACCAAAGTTTTATATATATTAGCAGATTAAAAGTGGAATTGGAAGAAATGATGACCGGATGTGTAGGTACAGAAAGATTAAACGTTTACAATGATGAGGAATTATTGTTCCTATGTAAGAGTATAACTAGGAGAGCAAGAATATTTCATGAGAGACTAACTGAAATAGCTTCAGAGATTGGAATAGACATAGGGAAATCAAAGCTGTTACAGAAGCCCTATCGAGTGGATTTTACTGATAAAGATTTAGAAAGTGTAAATGCTTTGGGAAAAAGGCTACAGATAAAAGAATTGATGAACATTTTGCGAAAGTGGGGAGACATTGATAAATGGAGAATTAGATGGATAAGAAAGAAAGAAGAAGTGCAAGCGAGAGAAGCAGCAGCTGCATTTCCAGTAAGAGAATCAGGAAAAGTGGAAAAATTGTGTCCAATGACAGAGGTTCCTGGAGGTGGATATGTTCATGTTCCTTGGAGTAGACAAGATATTTTATCATTTACAAATGATTTTCCAAAGTTGAGAGATAAGCCAGTTGAGTGGTACAAACAGGTAGAAAGATTTGTGAAGGTTTCAAAGGTGTTATTGAAAGACTTGGATGGTCTATTTGATATAGTGGTACCTGCTGATTTATGGACAGAATGTAAGATCACAATTGATTGGCCTAATGAAGAGTATCCTAGAGATGCAAAAACAGGAGCACCCTCGGAAGAGGTGATGAAAAAGTACCACCAAGTGATTACGTATTTGAAAGGAAAAATCCCTCCAAAAGAAACAGATTGGGTAAAAATAGATAGAATAACACAGGAACCAAATGAATCTGTGCATGCGTACTATGAACGGTTATTGCAGGTGTTCAAGCAGTATAGTGGTTTTGAGAATATTGGTGACAAAGATATGGGACATTTTGTGTATCGGTTTGTATATGGTTTAAAACCAGAAATTAGTCAGATGATACAGCAGCACATGTTGTGTTGGCAAAGTAAGACAGTGGATGAGATTCTAAAGTATGCAAAATATTGCGGAGATGACTTTGAGGCAAGGCGTAGGAAACTAAAAGAGAAAATGATGTGGGCTCAAGTTAAATTGGCAGAGCAGCAAGAAGAGAAAGCAAATGATCAAAATAATAATCAAGTGAAAGAACAGAGTCAGAATAATCAAGGAGCGAATGGCAATAAATTTAAGGGGCGAATGGAAAGAGAAGAAGCGAAAAAGAAGTTTCCTTGTCATGCGTGCGGAAAGCTTGGACATTGGAAGAACGAGTGTAAGAATACTCAGAATAATAAGAATAATAATGGGCCAAATCAAAATTTAATCCCACAGATGCAGAATGAAGTACTTATGAATCAGCAGCAACAGGTAGTCACTCCACAATAGCAGGTGCCACCAGCTCCTATGCCAAATTTTGTGAACCATCAAAGTTTCAGTGCGAACACCGGATTTCAAGGAGAAAGTGGTAAGAATAATAGAACAATTGCACAATATTTTTTGCAGAATGATGAAGAACATTCAGATACCGCACAATGACGGTACCTGAGGGGGGAGGAAGAGGAGTGCGTGCTTGGCGCATCCTTGCCGGTAGATCAGTCAGGTCCATTTGTTGATGGGAGAGTAGAAGGTAAAGACATTACTTTCCTATTGGATACTGGTGCTACCAGGTCTACTGTGAGAACAGCAGACATCCCAAACCTACCCCTCTCGGGAGAGACAATCCAAGTTGTACCAACAGATTAGAACCCCTATCACAAAGCCAATGGAGGTGCACATTGGAAACTTCAAAGAAATGCATCGATTTGTAGTATGCGATTCCAGTCCTGTAAATCTGTTGGGAAGAAATCTTTTGTGCAAGATGAATTGCACGATCTATTGTACACCGGATGGGGTTGCTTTCCAAACCCCCGATGAGGATGTTATTTACAAGATGATGCTGACCAAACAGGGAACAGAAGTAGATGAAATGTTTTCATTAATAAGCGAGAATGAATTGCCAGAAGAGTTAAGAACGACAGTCAATCCAGAAGTGTGGGATTTTACAGGAAAAGACATTGGGCTAATGGAAAATATAGACCCAGTTAAAGTGACAGTGAAAGAAGGTGCAGTGTATCCAAATACCCGACAGTACAAAATGAGTCCAGAAGTAAAAGCAGGAATTATTCCAGAAATTGAACGAATGGTTAAACAAGGTATTTTAAAAGAGGTAATGGGTAGTCCCTGTAATTCGCCAATAATGGGACTGAAAAAGCCTAGCGGAAAGTACAGAATAGTGCAAGACCTACGGAAAATAAATAAAATTGAAATTCCCTGTTGTCCAATTGTGCCAAATCCAGCAGTGATCCTTTATCAGATACCGTGGAATGCAGGATGGTTTACAGTAATTGATTTATGCCAAGCGTTCTTTTCTATTCCTTTGCACCCAGACAGCCAGTATCTTTTTACGTTTAAATTTGAAGATCGTATTTACGCATGGTGTCATGTTCCTCAAGGGTACACAGAAAGTCCTTCAATTTTTAATCAGATTTTGAAAAAGTGGCTAGAATCATTGATTATGCCTGGAAATTCTGTTCTGGTTCATTACATTGATGACCTATTGGTGGCATCAAAAACACGAGAAGATTGTGTCACAGATACAATTGCGTTACTGAACCATTTGGCTGAAGGAGGACACAAGGTGTCTCCAGAAAAATTACAGTTCTGTCGACAAGAAGTAAGATATTTTGGGCATAAAATAGAAAGAGGAGTTAGAAAAGTGACACCGGAAAGAATAAAAATAATCAAACAAATGCAATTGCCACATACTCAGGGAGAATTGAGAATGTTTCTGGGAGTGGTTGGATATTGTAGACAATGAATTAATGGTTTTTCTATGATCGCAAAGCCATTAATACAGATGATCCGGAAACGAGCAAAAGATCCAATTGATTGGAATGATGACTGCCTAGAAGCATTTGTGAAACTAAAAAATTGTTTGTGTGAGGCTCCTGCTTTGGGCATGCCTGATTATTCAAAAGACTTTGCTTTGTTCTGTTGTGAAAGAGAAAATTGTGCGCTTTCAGTCTTAAGACAGAGACATGGATTGAATCGACGCCCAGTGGCATATTTTTCAGCCACATTGGACCCGGTAGCTTCAGCATTGCCTGGCTGCTTAAAAGCAGTAGCTGCTACTTGTATGAGTCTGGAGCAAAGTAAGTCGATAGTGATGGGACATCCAATAAAAGTCTTCGTTCCACACTCAGTTGAGATCCTTTTGACAAGAACAAGAACACAGCACCTCACCCCTAGCCGTTTGACAAAGTATGAAAGAGTGATTTTGGGAGCTGAGAACGTGACTGTGATAAGGTGTACAATCCTGAATCCTGCCACCCTATTACCAGACCCCTGCAATGAAGAAGTAAAAGATGAAAGTGATCATGATTGCTTGGACGTGACTGAGTTATGCACGAAGCCCTGCCCAGACATAAGAGAGACACCTTTGAAAGAAGCTGATCATGAGTTATTTGTAGACGGCTCCTGCCTTAGGACACAAGAAGGAGGTTTAAGTGTTGCATATGCTGTTTGTAAAATGTCTGGGGTAATTGAAGCATCCTGTTTACCTGGGGTCAAGTCTGCACAAGTAGCTGAATTGGTTGCCTTAACAATGGCATGTAAAAAGGGGAAAAATTGGAGAGTAACCATATTTATGGATAGTCAATATGGTTTCGGGATTGTGCATGACTTTGGCCAGCTTTGGATGCAAAGGGGATTTCTGACTTCTTCAGGATCTCCTATCAGAAACAGCAAAAACTTTAAAGATTTGTTGGAAGCATTACAATTGCCAAAAGAGATAGCAGTTGTAAAATGCGCTGCACATCAGTCAGGAAATGACTATGTGACTGCTGGCAATAATTATGCTGATCAAGTGGCCAAATACTGTGCTAAAAATGCAGTAGCCATAAACAGAAAAATTGAAACGGGTGAAACCAGATGCCAACTTATGTACTTCTCAGTACCAGAAACATGGGATGAGATTAGACAATTGCAGGAAGAAGTTGAGGAAAAGGAAAAAGAAATCTGGATAAAGGCAGCCTGTACCAAAAGACCACATGATGAAGTATGGGTGTATTTAGATGGAAGACCAGTCATGCCAGATTGTTTGCTTTCAAAAATGGCAAGAGTGTACCATGGAGCAACACACATAGGGAGAGATTCAATGATCAGGCTATTCAGACAGAGTTGGTATAATCCGAAGTTCAGGGTAGTCGCAGAGAGCCTTTGCCAAAGATGCTTAACCTGTCAACAGCAGAACCCAGGAAGAAAGACAGTGGTAAGCTGGGGAAAGATCGGAAAGGCAGAAGGACCCTTCACCAGATTACAGTTAGATTTCATTGAATTACCCCCATGCAACGGATTGAAATACGTACTCGTCATAGTATGCCTTTTTTCAAGATGGGCGGAAGCCAACCCTACTAGAAGAAATGACAGTCTTACAGTTGCAAAATTGTTGTTGAGGGAGTTAGTGCCACGATTTGGTTTTCCGGTCACTTTGGAATCAGATAGAGGCCCTCATTTTAATAATGAAATAATTTGATTAATCTGTGCTGCGTTTAACATTGAACAAAAATTGCACTGTGCTTATCGTCCAGAGGCTTCTGGAGTTGTTGAGCAAATGAATGGCACAATCAAGTCAAGATTGGGAAAGGTGTGTGCATCCACAAAGCTGAAATGGCCAGATGCATTACCTCTTGTATTGATGGGTCTCAGAAGCATTCCAGACAGAAAAACAGGAATGAGTCCACATGAGGTTCTCATGGGAAGAGCCATGAGACAGGCATTTATTCCTGGAAATAAGCTAATGAGTATAACTGATGATCTGGTATTGGACTATTGCAAAGGATTGGCTGAAATGATGCGTTCTATCTCTCACCAGGTTGGAGAAGACGCAGTCGAAAGACAGCCAGAGCAAGCGCATGATTTGAATCATGGAGATTGAGTGCTGGTAAAGAAACACGCAAGAAAGTCGTGCCTAGCACCAAGGTGGGATAAACCGTGGCAAGTCATACTAGTCACTACCACAGCAGTGAAGTGTGCAGGTTTGCCCAATTGGATTCATGCTAGCCATACCAGAAGAGTTCCGAGCCCATCAGAGCAACAAGAGCTACCACTGACTGAGCAGGCTGAAGCGTCAGGAATTGTAAACTGTGAAATTGAAGGATCTAGAGTGATAGATTCTGAAAGACAACCATATGATGAACAGCCCAAGATAAGTCAGGAAGAATGGATCCCAGTGATTGAAATAATTGATGATGCTATTGAAACCAGAAGAAGAACAGAACTGAAAAGACAGGAAAGTAGTCAGGAAGAGACAGGGGAAGAAGAACACACTCAGGTGAAAACAGAAAGAGACACAAACAAACCTGAGGAGGGAAAAAGAGAAGAACACGTTCAGGCAGAAGAAGAAAAGTTTGAATTGAGACCTGAACAGGACCAGATAGAGTTAGAAGAACAAGCTCAGGCAGAAGAAGAAAGATTTGAAGTAAGACCTGAGCAGGATCAGACAGAATTAGAAGAACAAGCTCAGGAAGAAGTAGAACAAAGTACAGTAGAACCTGAGCAGGAAGAAGCAAAAGAAGGTACAAGCACAGAAAACAGAGAAATAGAACAGATTGTGCCCAGAATAAATGAAATAAAAAGAACCTTTCAAGGAGATAAGGAAGGTGAAAACGCAGTACAAATCAAAAGAGTCAGAAAGGGAGACAATTGGCCAACTGGATTAAAGAAACTAAAATATCACCTGAGAAAATCTGAAAAGAAACCAGAGCAAGTGAACGAAATCACAAGTCAAACAAGACCTAAACAAACCTTAGCGAAAATAACTCGAAGAAGTCCAAGATTGAGAAATTTAAACAGAAAATACAAGGCTCCAGAGTGGACATACGCCATTCTTGAGGAATTTGAGTCCCTGGATTTGTTTGATGAGACAGAAGAAGTCCATATTGCACAAATTGATGAAAGCCAATTGAAACCTCCTTAAGAACAAAAAGGAAGGCTAAGACTGAAAAAAGGAAAAAGATAAGAGAAAATAAATTTTCTCAGGAATAAAATGCCCGTCATTGAAGTTAGCGGAAAACCAAAATGTGGATTTAAAAGAAAGTGTTTTAGATTTTGTTTTTGTAGTATTTTATTAGCAGCATTAGGATTGTTATTCCTAACAGTAGGAGTACCTTTAATAATGAAAACAAGTGACGAGAATAATACAGATACTAATGTTAAGGTAGATAGATTAAGAGAAACTAAATTAGAAATAGGAGTGGAAGATGAAGCAAACTATCATAATGAATCAGACTATAATACGTCCTCTAATGTGTTTATTAAATTGTTATTTCAGTATGTTAGCACTATGGTAATTAATAATTGTTACGTATGTATGAAGTTGCCCTCATCAGTATCAGAAGGGATTACATATCACCATATACCTTTAACTTATGGTGTGTCATGTAATATTTTATCAAGTTTATTTTACACTACAGGGAGATTGCAGTATTTTTATTCTAATTTAGATGTAGTATTTTCTGAACTACCTATTAGAAGGAATATGAATCCAGTAGCTAGTAGTAAAAACGCAGTTTATGGGTGAATTTTTCATAACAATGAGTTCAATAGATTTAGTTCAGGCACATAGAGATAATCTAACATGTATATTAAGAAAAAAAGAAAAAGATTTTTTGAATTTGGTAGAAGAAAGGAGACAGGATTTAATGAGGAAGGCAACTACACAGAAACCCCATGTACCTCCATGGGTTGGGAAGGAGGGAATCTATGCAAGTGGCAAGGCTCATGCTGCGATGTCCCTGGACATTGTGAAAAAGGGGAAAATTCTGCCTCCATAGATTAAAGACAGATTATAACAATAATTACATTGGTTCCAGTGAATGTGAACATAACTTCCTAATATTAGGAGGATGGGGACTAAAAGGGGGAACTTATCCTGTGTTTCCAGGAGTGTATTATGTTTGTGGGAGCAATGCCTATTACAGGTTACCTGCAAGATGGTACGGAAGCTGTTATTTTGGAATAGTTTTTCCAAAAATGTATCATGTAGATAAAATCAGTGGAACCAATGGAAATTCTAATGGACTAACACATAAAAGAAGGGCTAGTTTTTCTGAAATTGTAGGAGATATTTTTAGTGCACTGATACCCTCAGTTGGAGTCATTCTAAATTCACAGAAAATTTGTAAGTTATCAACCATAGTTGATCGTCTTTCTACAGATACTGCAGGAGGATTCTTAATGATTAACAGAGAAATGGTTGCAATTAGATCTATGATTTTACAGAACCGTCTTGCTCTTGATATATTGTTAGCAAAAGAAGGTGGAGTCTGTAGCATGTTGAAAGTTCAACATTGCTGCACTTATATTCCGGACAAGAGCAGAGAAATTAAAGGATATATTGAAAACATTACGGGAATGCATAAAGATTTGACCCAACTGGAGGTTGACAGTGTGTGGGGAAGATTAACAAAAAGTATAACATCAATAGGGAAATGGTTTGTTGATTTTGGGAAAAGTTTTCTAGGTCAGATAATAATACCATTAGTTATGATAATAACGATAGTGATGTTAATAATGATTACATATAGATATTGTAGAAAGGGTACGAAAGAAAAGGTACACTTGAACAGAAAGGAAAAGGGACAGACACGAAAGAGAAAATATGAGGAAATACGCTTGGAAGAAATGAAAGGCAGGTTATATAAGAAGATGCGAGATTTAGAAGGAAACAAAATCATGGATGAAAGTTTGAGAGGACAAATAGAGAAAACTGAGAAGTGTTAAAGTTGGTATCTGGGATGGATGGGAAATTTTGTGATGGCTTAATATGCCATCAGAGAGGGATTGATGGAGCAAGGACTCAAACACGAGACTTGCTCGGAAGCAATGCTCTTGTTTAAACTCATTAACGAATTACTAACAACGTGTTTCGAATTACTAACAATGTGTTTTGTGATTAATAATACGCATTTCCTTCATACGTGGGAAAGAATGAAGCTTGCCTATGTGTTTACTAACTGCAATAACATGGACGTAGGACTAGAATGCATTCTAACATGGGATCTTTACTGCGCATGCGTCTACTGCATCTACGTAGTATGACGAAACAACGCTTGGAGGGAAATTCTGGCGCTTGCGCAAAGAGCTATAAAATGGCCGCTTGAAAACTCACATGCATGGCACTTGCTTGCTGTAATTAGAAAATAAGTTTTTATACTAATGCAAATGCAGAAAGGGAAATAATAAATGGTACGTGTTAGAGTAGAGGTTGGTGGTATACAGTGAAATCATTTATTTTTGAGAATAACATTTCTCCTTTTGACTTTATTATTAGTGCATATTTGGGCCTGTCAAACTTGTCTGAGTCGAGCAGACTGACGTTGCGCAACGCATGCGCCCTGGTGTGGAAGCATGAAAGGATGACTAAGGACTTGTCACGCGTCCAAGGTCGGCGGAGATGTGCCCTGGGAACATGAGGGTGAAGAGTTCATATGAAGGAACTTATTCGAGAAAATTGTTACATTTGTATTAATAAAGTTTAAAGATGTATGGGAAAGGAAGGGCAGAATAAAAGTTTGAGGGAAGGAGTTTGGAAACAATGGTTTAAAGAAATAAATGAAGTATAAGCATGGTGTGATGATCATCCCCCCTCGCCTGTCCAATCAGAAGTTAGTATTCTGTAAAAATGAAACATTAATGGGTGGTAAATGCCTATGGAAGGGTATAATTGAGGTAGTCTAGTTAGCTGGAGAGTGCTGATTCTGATCTGATAGAGCACTGCGGAGAACTGGAAGATTCGGGGTGTGCTGAGGTGATGCAAAGCTCGGGATGCTGTTGGTGCTGGGGTGATGCTGATGCTCTGAAATGCTGATGAAGAAATCGAATGTAGAACCATCTACTTAATTCGGGTGGGTTAGAAAGAAGATCGCGGAAGAACCACGAGGAGGAAGAGAGTGTCAGAGAGGGGTGCAACGTAGTCGTCGGTATCTAGAGAGGTGAAGTATCCTGTCCTGATTCCTGTCCTGAAGTCTTTGTCTCCTGATCTGTCCTGGGGACCCTTACCAGCCCTTTGGCCAGGGGGTTGGTCTTCACACCATACTTGGTAAATAAAATTCATCGTCTTGATAAATGTTCTTCTCTCTCTATCCTCTTCTTTCTGAGCATAGTTATTGTGTGAATCTGAATTGTTAATGTCTATTGAACTTGACTGAATTTGGCACTCTTGCAAATGAGGGTGTTTGTACTGAAACACTTTTGAGATGGTTCACAACAAATTAATTTAGATAAAGATTTTAAAGCTTACTGAGTCTATTATTCTTATTTTTAATCAAGAAATGTATAATAAGTTATGTTAATTGTCACCATCAACTAGTTCCACCTAAATGGTCCATTGACCAGAGGAAAGAACTGTTTGATCAGTGAAAGGTTTAGTTAGAGAAGAAATAACTAGATCTTGAGGTATGAAAATTATAGAACTATAAAAGTTCCAGCGGTCTACTTGGTGATTAGTGCGAGAGAGCTATATGGGCCCAGGTGAGTATATGGTAGTGGAGTATCTGTTACTAGTACGCCGCTGGATCAGGGTCATCCGAAGAGCCAGGTCTTGAGGTCCTTCCTGAACTGGAGCAGTGTAGGGATTTGCCGGAGGTGGAAGTGGAGGTCGTTCCAGGCCTTGGCTGCAAGGTAGGAGAACGACTTTCCTCCTGTGCTGGTCTTGTAGATGCATGGGATGGTGGCCATAGAGAGGTCAGCTGATTGGAGGTATCTCTTGGGTGCATGGAAGGAGAGGCGGTTGTTTAGGTATGCTTGTCCGATGTTGTTGAGAGCCTTGTAAGTGTGAGTGCGGAGCTTGAAGTTTATTCTTTCTTTCAACAGGGAGCCAGTGGAGATCTCAGAGGTGTTGGGTGATGTGGTTGCGACGGGGAATGTCTAGGGTCCATCTGGCTGAAGCGTTCTGGATGGTCTGGAGTTTGCGAAGCAGTTTCTTGTTGATTCCAGCGTAGAGGGCGTTGCCGTAGTCCAGTCTGCTACTGATGAGGGTGTGCTTGTTGGCTTCGATGAAGTTTTCTAGCTGGGTGTTGACGGTCTTTTCAATGACCTTGGCTGCAAGCAGAAGCAGGGAGATGGGCCTGAAGTTCTTGAGGTCCGTTGGGTCTGAGGGGAGGGTTGACTTTGGCATTTTTCGAGTCGTTGGGGAATGTGGCGGTTTTGAGGGAGCAGTTGATCGTCCAGCGTAGTTTGGGTGCAATGGCCGTGCCGGCTCTGTGGGAGATGTGGGGTGGGCAGGGGTCTGAGGGTGCTCTGGAGTGGATGCTGTTCATGGTCTTTAATGTGTCTTCTGTCGTGAGCGGGGTCCAAGTGAGCAGGGTCTCTATTGCTAAAATTCCTCTCTGCTTCTTACTATCAAGGTGCGTGAAAATAGCGAACATGAGTATCATGCTACCAGCTATTTTCACATTAACTGGAGATGACTGTTTGTTTCGTGAGGTACATGAGCTAGACAAGCATTTTGCGCTATGAACCAAATAATAGTCATGTTCCAACATGCATTGTGTTCAAGATTAGAAACAATCCTAGCTTGTGACATGTTGAAGGGAGGTGGAATCATACTTTTTTGTAATGATTTCAACATTCAACAATGACAACTGCAAAGGCCTTGGTATTGTTGCACTGCTGACCATGGTGTCTAAGACTTCCATGTACAGGATTCAGTAGCAGGAACATGCTTATTTGATAGCTGATTACATTGGAAAATTAACTATTGTGGAAGAACTATGTTTAATTCATTTTATTAGGGTCTTAGTAAAAAAGCCAACAGTAGATACATAAGTTATTTTGCCTACATTTGATATTCTGTTTGGTGACATGTAGGCAGTGGGCAGGCATAGGACAGAGCTTGTCCTTTTTCTGATGCTCACAATGGAGGTGTGGTGCCTTGGCTGGTGCTCTGCAATTCATTTTACAGAATACTGGTAGATCTTAATATTGATTATTTTCAAGACTAATTCTGTTGAAACAGGTTTTTTTTTTGCCCGCCGCTTACATATCACCACACAATCCTTATAAACAACTTTTCCTTACCTCTTGCATCTCTTAGGTAACTACAATAATTGCGGTTATTTGAAATAATCATAACCCTTCTCTTAGTCTTTTTGACACTAGCTTTCTGAACAATTCGGTGCACACAATTCCTAAGGAATTCAACCCTGGTTTGACCTCTCTTGCCTTTTGACCCCAACTCTAAGTCATATAAGATGATCTGGCCCATTCATTTTTGAGGGTTGTGTGATGGAACAACGCATGCCTCAACAACGCATGCCTGAACCACGCGGTCTTAACCACGACCGCGTCATTACCACGCATGCCTTTACCCCGCAATTTTGTGGTAAAGACATGATTGGTAAAAGGACAGGTGTGATAAAGATCACACTCCTGCCCATCTGCCCTACAGAGAACAAAATCAATTAATAGTCTCAAAGATCTCTACTTTTAGAACCTGCTTCCAGAGACACACAGGTCACAGGAAGACAGTCCTGCAAGGATATGTTTTTATAAGCCCTACGATGGTAAACAAGGAATAGGCAAGGCTTCTAAGCCTAATTACTACCTCATCCTCTCTTTTGTGCAATATTTCTTTGTTGGAAGATAACATAAAATAATGCTTACAAATACAGAGTATGGTATTCAGTGTACAAATATAGTACAATGCTTATTATAGAAGGATAATAGTGATAGTGTTTTAACAAGGTCTTCTACACGATAGAGAAAGAAAGAGGGGTGAGAGGAAGAAGTACAGTCAGAGGATAAAAAATAATTAGTGGTGGATACAAAATGTGCATTTTGCTTATTAATCAAAAATGCAAATACAATCACTTGTCTCTCCTTATGATGATAACCTTACATGAGATGGTTATGTATAATCTACTGCTATAATATTATGAATATACAACTTTTCCGCTTTCCTATAACTCGGGGGCAGCTCCAGTCCAGTAACTGTTGATCTGATTGTTGTAAAGTCTAATATTAAATATTCTGTCTAGCATGTCTGAAAGTAATAAATGTGGTAGATACATGGGTTGAACAAGAGGAGGCATGTCTTGTTGCAAGAGAGCTGCCTTCTTAATATTGGAATAGTCTTAGTGAACATCTAGTTTGGAAATGCATACCAGCATCTTGCATTCTTCTATAATCCTCCTCTGTCTGGTTTAGAAGTTGCTTCCTGGAGTGTGGCCGCAGGTGTGGTAATGTTCTTCTACTCTGAAGAGAATTGGCCCCAAATCTGGACAAATATGTCATCTTGTCAATAAATTTGTATAAAACCCACTCACAGTGGGCAATCTTTGCTACATCTGCGATCCATTCGTGTTCATCAGTGGCAGAGAATACAGATTTTATCTGTGGCCAGTGAAGTTGCTAGCCATCTGTGTAAGTGCATGCTCAAATGTGATATGTCCTCTAAATCATGAAGCAATGCAAGATGGGCTAATAGTATAGTCTTGAGGCTGTTCACCCGGAACAACTCCAACCACACTCCATGCCAGAAGGAGTTCTGTGCATTACATTCCCATATGATATGGGGTCTGTCACAGTATTGCAGTGTTGAATTTTACATCTCCATTTGGTAACAATCCCTCCTAGAGATGTAAATGTGTAGAACAATACTAGAGGTGCAGGATTTTAGAATAAAAAAATTCTGTTAAAATTGAAATATTTTTTTTAAATTAAATGAATAAATAAAAATTGACATTAAAAAATAAAACAAAAAAATTAAAAGTAAAAAAAGTATTACAAAAAGAACATAACAAAATTTGAAAAATGTAAATAAAAAAATTAAACTAAACAAATTTAATTTAACCCCTTAACCGCGGTTCGAATTCCACCGCGGTGCGGCGGTTTTAATCAGCGGGCGGGGCTGCGTCGGCCAACGGACGTGCGCAGCACTACGGAGGTAGTGCTCGCGACGGCCGTTGGCCGACAGCAGCACTTAAGGGGTTAAAAATCCTAAAATTAAAAAAAAGTAAGTGAAATTATCTTTAGGCATATAATTTATTAAACTGCTATCTCATTTCTCAACCGTCCATGCAAGCCTATGGCAAAGGGCCACACTGGCTGGATGCACACAATGGCTGTCAGCCAGTGCCACATGGTCATCAACAACAACAACACTGAGCAAGAAGGCAGTGGGAACAAAGAGAAGACATGCAGGCCTGTTGCAGAAGCATACTAGCTGCCTATTCAAAATGGCCACCGACCACATGGTGAAACACCAAGCAAGGAGACATGGCCACAACATAATGATAGAAGACAAACACATGCAGGCCTATTGCAAAAGCACACTGGCTGGCTACACAAAATGGCCGCCAGCCACATGGTCACAGCAAGGTCTGGAAAACAAAGAACACATGCATGCCTATGGACACTGACTATACAAAATGGATCCTGGCCACATGGCATGGGGAACAAAGGCAAATGGTGGCCTAAGGAAAACACACACTGGCCAGACAAAGGAGGCATGGTAACACAGAAAACACAGCAATAATTCAGCAATGCCAAAAACGAAAATTAACAGGGCTAAAAAAAATTAAAATGCATCCTCCATAGGCATTACCCCACCTAAACACTGTTTGCAGGAAAAGAAAAACGTGAAATATCACAAAAAAATACATTTTGTGTTTTAATCCAATGTCGTCCATGGCCTAAATGATGTTTTAATTCAACAGACACTACAGAAACAGTTGTTGCATGCACCCATGACTAGTACTGGGTCCTTGGCTGGAAGGCTCATTGGCAGACTAAGCTGCATAGTGAATTAAAAGCACATTGCACGTGCATTAGAAAACATGGAAAAAATGTACTAAGCTTTACAACATTTCTCCTGTTCAAAATAAGAAAAATTACAAGCAAAATAACAACAACAACCAGCAAGGTGGCATGGCCACAAACAAAGAACACATGCAGGCCTAATTGGCAAAAGCACACTGGCTGCCTACACAAAATGGCCCCAGCCATATGGTCACAACAACCAGCAAGAAGGCATAGCCACAACAAAAAGACATGCAGACCTATGGCAAAAGCACACTGGCTGGCTACACAAAATGCCCACCAGCCACATGGTCACAACAACAAGCAGGAAGTCTGGAAAACAAAGAACACCTGCAGGCCTATGGACACTGACTATACAAAATGGCCCCTGGCCACATGGCATGGGGAACAAAGGCAAATGGTGGTCTACGGCATACTCACACACACACTGGCCAGACAAAGGAGGCATGGTAACACAGAGAACACAGCATTAATTCAGCAATGCCAAAAACGAAAACTAACAGGGCTAAAAATGTTTAAAATGCATCCTCCATAGGCATTGCCCCACCTAAACACTGTTTGCAGGAAAAGAATAACGTGAAATATCACCCAAAAAAACATTTTGTGTTTTAATCCAATGTCGTCCATGGCCTAAATGATGTTTTAATTCAACAGACACTACAGAAACAGTTGTTGCATGCACCCATGACTAGTACTGGGTCCTTGGCTGGAAGGCTCATTGGCAGACTAAGCTGCATAGTGAATTAAAAGCACATTGCACGTGCATTAGAAAACATGGAAAAAATGTACTAAGCTTTACAAGATTTCTCCTGTTCAAAATAAGAAAAATTACAAGCAAAATAACAACAACAACCAGCAAGGTGGCATGGCAACAAACAAAGAACACATGCAGGCCTAATTGGCAAAAGCACACTGGCTGCCTACACAAAATGGCCCCAGCCATATGGTCACAACAACCAGCAAGAAGGCATAGCCACAACAAAAAAGACATGCAGACCTATGGCAAAAGCACACTGGCTGGCTACACAAAATGCCCAACAGCCACATGGTCACAACAACAAGCAGGAAGTCTGGAAAACAAAGAACACCTGCAGGCCTATGGACACTGACTATACAAAATGGCCCCTGGCCACATGGCATGGGGAACAAAGGCAAATGGTGGTCTACGGCATACTCACACACACACTGGCCAGACAAAGGAGGCATGGTAACAAAGAGAACACAGCATTAATTCAGCAATGCCAAAAACGAAAACTAACAGGGCTAAAAATGTTTAAAATGCATCCTCCATAGGCATTGCCCCACCTAAACACTGTTTGCAGGAAAAGAATAACGTGAAATATCACCAAAAAAAACATTTTGTGTTTTAGTCCAATGTTATCCATGGCCTAAATGATGTTTAAATTCAACAGTCACCACAGAAAAAATTGTTCATGCAACCATGACTAGTACTGGGCATACTGGCTGGAAGGCCCAATGGCAGACTAGGGGGCATATGTATGAAAGTTTGGTTTTGCGATTCTCAAATAGCGAATTTTAGAGAATCGCTATTTGAGAATCGCAAAGCGAGATGTATGTAGGATTTGCAAAGAAATTTGAGAATCCTACATATTCCTAATTGCGAATCGCAAAGTGCGATTCGCAATTAAGAAACCCTCCCATTCATTCCTATGGACCTAGAGGCCCATAGGAATGAATGGGAAGACATTCTCAATTTGCGATTAGCAATTAGAGAATCGCAAATTGAGAATGCAATTTCAAGGTTGCAAGGGTGTCAAAGGACACCCTGTTGCACCCTGAAATAAGCATGGGTGCACATGTGGCGCACATACATGCCCTAAGGGCATGTATGTGCGCCACATTGCACTCGAAAATGCAAAAAGTGCATTTTCAAAGAAATCGTAAATTACCACCAACTTGAAGTTGGTGGTAATTTACGATTCTATGGCCAAATTGCACTTTTTTGTGCTTCTTACATTGCATTTAAGGAATCGCAATTTGCGATTCCTTAAATGCAATCGTAAAATAGGGAATCGCAGATTTTGCGATTCCTTATTTTGCGAGGCAGTTTTTCTTTAATACATACCACTAAGCCCAATTGCGATCGCAATTTGGAATGATACATATGGCCCATTGCCCCATAGTGAATTAAAAGATTTTTGCAAATGTTTTAGAAAACATGGAGAAAATGTACTAAACTGTGCTATATTTTTCTTGTACAAAATAAGAAAAGTTGCATGCAAAAAATAACTAGGCCCCTACTGATACTGCAGGCCACCCCCACCACAATAGATTTAAAAAATCGAATAAAAAAATAAATAAACCCTGGTGCATGCCCTCTATCAAACAAAAAAAACCTTATACAACAGTTCTTTAACTTACTTGTGAAATCCAAATCCAAAGTTCTGGAAGCCAATGGTATATACGCAGCAGAAACAAAGAGAGATCCTTCAAGCTCCAAATCCAAATAAAAAGTGACCAGGAGATGGACAAAGCACTGGGAGGAGCCTGCTGGACAGGAACAGGAAGTTGGAGACTTCCTTCCTGTTGGAAAAAAAAGTTTAAAAAAAAAAAGACTTCTCGCACAAAAAAAACAACACAAACGGTCCATTTGAGGAGGTTTTATATTCCAAATCATCATTTCGGGAAGATTTTGATATTTCTAAAGGAGAGAATCTTCCCCAGATTGCAGCCAAGGTAGATTGTGTTTGTTTGCAATTGTGTACGTCACAAAACATCCACCGGAAGTCGCAGGCGCAGTCAAAAAACATGTTAGCTACAGCAAAATCTTTTTGGAGCTTGCGGGCAGCTAGCAAATCTTGTGACGCTCCTGAATAGCTAGGCAATCTTATGGGTGATGGGGGGCATCCAGCAAGTCACTCCCGCGCACGCAAAAGGACATTTCGAGCATGCCAACAAACAAAACCTCCACTCCGTTGCGGAGTGTGGAGTTTATCGCTAACTCCACGCTCTCCACAGAACGTGGAGTGGCCGAATTGCGCAAACTCTGTGAGCGGAGTTTTATGCCCATGCCTGATGCTATTCTACTGTATGCCACTCCACTCTATGCCACTATATTATACAAAACTCTACTGTACGCTATTTCACTCTATGTCACTCCCCAGTATGCCAATCCACTCCACTGTATGCTACTCCAAGCTATGCTACTTCAGTGTATGCCACTACAGTGTATGCCACTCCACTCTAGGCTACTCCACTATAAGCTATTTCATTGTATGCGACTGTACTATACACTATTCCATTGTATGCCACTCCAGTCTTTGTCAATCCACTTTACGCCACTCCACTATCCACTATTCCACTCTACGACACTCCACTTTACACTATTCTACTGTATGCCACTACAATGTATCTCACCACACCACTCCACTCTGCTACTGCACTCTACCCTGTTCCACTGTACGCTAATACACTCTACCACACTCGATTCTATGCCACTCCAATGTATGCTATTCTACTGTACGCTACTCCACTCTATGCCACTGCGCTCTACAACACTCTACTCTGCACTATTCTACTGTATAAATCAATCAGGGGTTTATACAGTGCGCTACTCACCCGTGAGGGTCTCAAGGTGCTGGGGGGGGTGCAACTCCGTATCAGTCAAAGAGCCAGGTCTTGAGGCTCTTCCTGAAGGTGTTCAGAGTGGTGGAGCATCTGATGTTGACTGGGAGCTCGTTCCAGGTCTTTGCTGCGACGTAGGAGAAGGCTCTTCCGCCTGCTCTGATTCTGCAGATGCGTGGGGTCTCTGCCAGGGCGAGGTCGGTGGAGCGGAGGTTCCTTTTGGGTATGTGGAAGGAGACTCTTTTGTTGAGGTATTTGGGTCCGATGTTGTGGAGGGATTTGTAGGTGTGGCTGAGTAGCTTGAAGGTTACTCTCTTCTCGATGGGGAGCCAGTGGAGGTCTTGTAGGTGCGGGGTCATGTGCTCGTGTCGTGGGGTTCCGAGGACGAGTCTGGCTGCGGTGTTCTGGATGGTTTGGAGCTTGTGTAGCAGGGTTTTGTTGATTCCGGAGTAGAGGGCGTTACCGTAGTCCAGTCTGCTTGTTACGAGTGCGTGGGTGACTGTCTTTCTGCATTCGTGTGGGATCCACTTGAAGGTCTTTTGGAGGATGCGGAGGGAGTTGAAACAGGTCGAGGCGACGCGTTGATCTGGCGGGTCATGGTGAGGGAGGGGTCTAAGATGATGCCGAGGTTCCGGGCGTGGTCCGTCGGAGTGGGCGGGTTTCAGAGAGCAGGGGGCCACCAGGAGCTGTCCCACGCTGTGGGGGAGGGTCCAAGGACGAGGACCTCGGTTTTCTCCGAGTTCAGTTTTAGGCAGCTGTCGCTCATCCAGGCTGCAACATCTTTCATTCCTTCTTGGAAGGTGAGTCTAGTGTCTTCGGGGTTCTTCGTGAGTGAGAGAGAGGATGAGCTGGGTGTCGTTGGCGTAAGATACTATGCTGAGCCCATGCTGTCTGACGATGGCGGTGAGGGGGGCCATGTAAATGTAGATGTTGAAAAGCGTGGGGCTGAGCGAGGATCCTTGGGGTACTCCACAGTTGATCTCTGTAGGTTCAGAGAGGAAGGGAGGGAGTCTGATCCTTTGGGTTCTGCCGGAGAGTGTCACTCCACTGCACACTAATTCACTCTACAACACTCCACTGTACCCCATTCCATTCTACACCACACCACTATACAGTATTCCACTGTATACAACAACACTCTATGCATGCAACTGTGTGCTATTGAACCCTATGTCACACCACTCTACCCCACTCCACTGTACAGCCCTCCACTGTATGTTATTCCACTGTATGCTACTCCACTGTACCACACTCCACTCTAAGCCACTTCACTATATGCCACTGCACTCTATGGCACTCCACTCTACGCTATTCAAATCTACGCTACACTAGTGTATGCCACTCCAGTGTATGCCACTCCACTTTATGCCACTCCACTGTACGCCTGCTCCACTGTACGCTATTTCAGTGTATGGTAGTCTACTGTGCGGTATTCCACTGTATGTCACTCTACTCTGCCCCACTCCAGTGTACACTATTCCACTGTCCACACTCCAATCTACCCCACTCCACACTACTCCTCTTTATGCCACTCCACTCCACGTCACTTCACTGTACACCACTCCAATTTATGCTAGTCCACTGTACACCACTCCACTCTATGCTAATCAACTGTATGCCCCTCTAGTCTATGATACTTCACTGTACACTACTCCTCTCTACGTCAATCTACTCTACGCTATTCCACTGTACACAGCTCCACTCTATGCCACTCCACGCTATGCTATTTCACTTCACCCTACCTTATTTTATACTACTCCGATGTATGCCACTAGAGTATACGCCACTCAACTGTACGCTACTTTACCGGAACACTATTCCACTTTATGGCAATGCATATATTTATGCCTCTCCAATTTAGGCTATTCCAATGTTTACCACGCCACTCTACGCCGCTCCACTATACATTTTTCCACTTTATGGCACTTCACTGTATGCTAATCCAGTGTACCCCACTCCACAGCATACTATTCCACTCTACCACCCTCCACTGTACACCAACCCAGTTAATGAAACTCCACCATACACAATTTGACTGTATGCTACTCCACTCTACGCCACTCGTGTACGCAGCTCCACTTTGAGCTATTCAATTTGACACCACTCAGCTCTATGACACTCCACTCTACACTATTCCACTATATGCCACTCCACTGTACTCCACTCACCAACACTATTTACCACTCCACTGTAGGACACTGTACCACACTCTAGTCTACTCTACCTCAATCCACTGTACAGTACTGTACCCCACTCTATGCCACTACACTGTACTCCACTCTACAACAGCTTCACACACTCTGCAACATGGCATACCACTCCTCTGTAGGACAAGGCACTCCACTCTATAACACTTTACTCTACTGTATGCTACACCACTCCAGTGTACTAATCTCAAAGGCACTGTACTATACAAGACGCCACTACACTATAAGACACTTTAGTCCACTCTATGCTAAGCCATTCCACTTGACTACACGTTATGACAGTTTAGCGCACGATATGCCAATGAACAACACTCCAGTGTATGTCGCTCCACTCTACAACACTGTACTGTACTCTTTAAAACTGCACTCAACAACACTCTGTGCCAGTGCATGACACAGTACTACACTTTATGCCCCTACACAGCATTGTATACCACTCTACTCCACACTATGCCATTAGGCGTCACTTTACTCAACTCTACGCCACTCTACGACACTCAAACTCCTGGACACTCGACTCCACAACACTACAGTTGATGATACTCCATTGTAAAACACTTAACTGTGCTGAATGACATGCCACTCCAGTGCACAACATGCCACTACACTGTACAATCCTCCACTCTACTATACGAATCACCACAACACTCCACTATATAACACTTTATTTTACTAGACGCAACTCCACTTCACTCTACTGTATTCCACACCACTAACTATTTCTTTGACACTACACTGTATGACACTGTCCTTTACTATTCTCTACGATATTGCACTTAACATCATTCAATTAAATGACACTATGATTTGAAAAATATTTTTATTAAAAAATACAAACCATTTAAATGTAATGAAAAAATCGAAGGTTAAAGTCAAGTTATTGTTAGGAAAACTTTATTTATTCTTTATATACAAACTCAACTTAAACTATACAAACTAGAGAAATTCTAAAGTTATAGTTACAATTTACATTTCTTATTTATGCACCACTAGAGACAACTTACATTCATAATTTATGCACCACCTTCAATTTACTGTATGTCGCTTGCTCCGTACACATTCTTCTCGCATCAATTGCCACACTACATTAACTATAACATGCACTCTACCATGCACTGTGTTCTGAGAAACGCTGTCATTTCAGATGTCTTAAATCTTATTATGACTGCTATGATTTCACATGCTATAAGTTGTATAGTATAAAAGGGTATAACCAGTGCATGGAGAAACAGCAAGTTATAGTTAATGTAGTTTGCCGATTGATGCGAGAAGAATGTGTACGGAGGTGAGCAATGCATACTAAGGGGTTATGTTTACTCATTACAGGTTGGCTTGGATGGTGTTGTAGGGTGTTTTATGAAAGAGCTGCACGCCACCTACACTTGGGAACTACCCAGAGTTCCTTGCTTCTTTTTTGCATAATTTATGCAGCACTCATAGCCTGAAAGAGTATTGTTTTGACTCAGTACTCCCTTGTGTCTGGATAAAGGTATACCTCTCTGAAGAGCTCAAAACAAGAGCAAAATATGTGTCAGGGGTTGCTTTTACTCAGTCCAGGTTGGCTTGGATGGTATTTTACCAATCCAAAGTTGTAATACTGTGCTTGGAGTGGTGAAAGGCTTTTATAATTTTTCAGTTCAGCATGGGTGGCACTAGCTACTCCTGTGCTTAAAGACTTTGCTGTAAAAATGGCAAAAGCCTTTATCACCTTTCCAGCTCAGTGTGGATGGCACTGCACTAATATTACACCTAAAACGTTAGTATAAAAACAAACATTTGAGGCGAGCAGATTCAGAGTGTCACTGGCTTTGTATAGCGCTCTATATAGAAGCTGCCATCCACCTAAACTTGAAAACTACCCGGAGTTTCTTGCTTCTTTTTGCATAATTTATGATTTTTACTGCACTCTAAGCCTGTTGTTTCGAGGTGATTGGGACATTTTGATCTGTAATTTATTATGCTCAATGGAGGGCCGGCATGACGAACAATATTGTGAAATCAAAGGAGTTGTTAGTCCTCCCATTGGCCAGAGACTGGCAAATCAGAAGGATGGATTTGACTTTTAAACCAATCAGGAATTGTGCCAAGAGATACTGATTTTCTCAGCATGGAAAAGGCATAAAGCCGAATTGCGTCTGCAGAGATATTGTTGAAATAAATGATTAAGTAACCTTGTGAGTGCTCTGTACTTTTTTGGAATGCTTGCAACACAATACACAAGATCTCACCCTCGTGAAAGGATACAGCACCCATCTTGAATTCAGTGCCCTGGTGGGTGAGAGAAACATCTGTAATTTGGCAGCCAGAACCGCAGCTGACAGATATAACCGTCGACCTCCAAGTCGTGAGTTATACAAACTCAAGGATGCCAAGCCAAATGCCTGAAGCCTGTAGGCTTATCGTGGTGGATCATCCAGCGGCTATGGTGAGGGAAACGAATAGCACACCTACCTATCATCCAGGTGGAATAATAATAATAGGAAGAACTTTGTGATTTTACTGTATCAGTGGTGGATAAAAGCCCTATGGCTATCATCATTGTGGTCCCATCGGGGGGAAAGTGGTGATTGGGACATTTTGATCTGTAATTAATTATGCACAATGGCAAATGACACTGCAGTGCTGGACCGGCATGATGAACATTATTTTGAAATAATAGGGTTTGTTAGTCCTCCCATTGGCGAGAGACCGGCCAATCAGAAGGATGGATTTGACATTTAAACCAATCAGGGATTGTGCCAAGAGATATTGGTTTTCCCAAATGGAAAAAGGCATAACACTGAAATGCATCTGCAGAGATATTGTTGAAACAAATAATTAAGTAACCCTGTGAGTGCTCTGTACTTTTTTAGAAGGCTTGCAGCACAATACACAAGACCTCACCCTTGTGAACGGATACAGCACCCATCTTGAGTTCGGCGCCCTTGTGGGATAGATTAACGGATATATATATACATATATATACACATATATATTATCTACTGGCGGTCGCCAGTAGATAGTTATAGTTAGGACCTATTATCCATAGGAAATCCGCGACATTCTATTTGAAATAACGTTGGCGCCGGTTGACGAATCTTCGCGAAAGTTTCCAACTTGTTGGGGCGCTCCGCTCCTACCCTGAAAGTCTCGGGTTGATTCGTCTAGCGGGGGCCGAGAAAAAAGGGGGGTCCCAAAACACGTTTTCCCCATTCATTTTTCTATAGGAACCTTTAGTCGCAGCTACAGCCCGAACTGCTGAACGGAATTACACCAAATTTGGCAAAGAGGTAGCCCTTGGTTCAGACTGGTGCCTTTTGCTTAAATGGTGTAAATCCGTTCAGTAGTTCCTGAGAAATTCACAAGTAAAGTCACATATATATCTATGGCCGAGTAGGGTCCGCGTACCCTCCCGATCACGAGCTGCATGCTAATTGGCTGTCAGCTGGCTGTCAACATTCCGATTCAGGAAGTGTTGGCAGCCATTTTGTCCCTCGGTAGAACCGAGGGACAGAAACAAGTCGCAAGCGCACAAAGGGAGCAGGGTAGAAACACCCTAACCCCCTAGGCCTGCTCAGGGGGTCCCACAAGGACCCCCTGGGCAAAAAAAAGCATTTAAAAAAAAAAAAAAAAATCGGCAGGATGCCCCGGGGACCACCACCTCCCCGGGTCTTTCTAGATGTGGGCAGGGGGGCCGCGCAGCCCCCCTCCTGGAGCCTGTGGTGGCCCTGGGGACCGCCACCCCCCAGGGCCGGCTCCTGCAGTGTCCTGGGGTGCCTACCCCCGGGACACTGCTGTTTGCAATGACAGGACGGGAGCCTCGCGGCTCCCGTCCTGTCATTGCAAACTTGCTTTGGATATTGGAAGAGAGAGCAGGAAAGCTGATTGCTTTTCCACATGGGGAGCAGCATGTTAGCTGCTCCCCATGTGGAAAAGCAATGCCGGCTCGCGCAGGAGGCGGGGAGCCGGCTGGGACTGTGGGGGGATTGGGGACCCCCCACAGTCCCCAACCAGAGGCCAGGCCCCGGGGGATGGGGTCCCCGGGGCCATAAGTGGCCAGGGAGGTACCTAATGGGCTAGTTGGCCCCTAGGGACCCTCGGGATTGAGGAGGAATTAATTGTCCAACTTAAAACGCGCCACAGGGCGTGTTTGCAGACATGTCACCTTAGGCCCCACCCCTTCCTTCACCATTGTGCAAATATTCCTCTAAAATCAGCCGAACTACGAATTCCGATTTACTCACCTGTTATCAGGAGAGACCTCAGTGCTGCATCTTTGAGCCCAGTACTGATCCTGAAAAGTAATTCTAACCGTACTTACCAGTAACTTGAATTTCCTTCCATAGGATATCATTGCCTGCTTTTTGCTGAAAAAGTTTCTAAGTGTCGATTTTTGAAACATACAAATATTCCTCTAAAATCAGCCGAAATACGAATTTCGATTTACTCACCTGTTATCAGGAGAGACCTCATTGCTGCATCTTTCAGCCCAGTACTGGTCCTGAAAAGGAATTTTAACCGTACTTACCAGTAACTTGAATTTCCTTCCATACCCTAACATTGACTGGTTTCACTTGGAAATTCTTCTAAGTGTGGAGTTTTGGAACTTTATAATATTCCTCTAAAATCAGCCGAAATACGAATTCCGATTTACTCACCTGTTATCAGGAGAGACCTCAGTGCTGCATCTTTCAGCCCAGTACTGATCCTGAAAAGTAATTTTAACCGTACTTACCAGTAACTTGAATTTCCTTCCATAGGATATCATTGCCTGCTTTTTGCTGAAAAAGTTTCTGTCGATTTTTGAAACATACAAATATTCCTCTAAAATCAGACGAAATACGAATTCCGATTTACTCACCTGTTATCAGGAGAGAACCCAGTGCTGCATCTTTTAGCCCAGCACTGACCCTGAAAAGTAATTCTAACCGTACTTAACAGTAACTTGATTTTCCTTCCATAGGCTAACATTGACTGGTTTCACTTGGAAATTCTTCTAAGTGTGGAGTTTTGGAACTTTATAATATTTCTCTAAAATCAGCCGAACTATGAATTCCGATTTACTCACCTGTTATCAGGAGAGAACCCAGTGCTGCATCTTTTAGCCCAGCACTGACCCTGAAAAGTAATTCTAACCGTACTTACCAGTAACTTGAATTTCCTTCCATAGGAATCCATTGTCTGGTTTTCAGCAGAAAAGTTTCGAAGTGTCGATTTTCACAAACTACAAATATTCCTTAAAAATCGCATGTGTGACTTAAACGCATTCTTTCAACTGTTTACAGGAGATGCACCAGTGCTGGTTCCAGGATCCACCACTGAGTAAGAAAAAGTAATGATAACACTACTTACCTGCTAAGTGAATTTCCTCCCATAGGATAACATTGGTGATTCTATATGAAAAAGTTTCTAAGTGTCAACTTTTAAAATACAATAATATTCCTTAAAAATCACTACTGTAACCAAAACGCTTTTACTCAACTGTTTACAGGAGATGTCCCAGGACTGAATCTAGGATCCAGTCCTGTGGTTAGAAAAGTAATCCATAAAGTAACGAATTGCATTTAACTAGAAATTCACATTGAGCTCAATGTTGCTTTGTTTTTTAAATTGTGTTGCCCATTGCAACAACTGTAACTACTGTACTTAAAAGTCTATTGCCTATTTGCAAAGTATTTAAACTAAAGTAATTCATTCTGAGAAAGTATATTTTGTAATGTAATGTATAATGTAATTACAATGTAATTTAAAAAATAAAATTTCTAAAAATAAATAGTTTAAAAAAATGTTGTAAATCAGTATCAAAAAATAAATATAACAATTAATACATTTAAAAATTGTCATTTACAAAACCTTTGAAATTCACTGAAAAAACCATAGGTTTCAGACACGTTATAGTTAGGAATTAGCATTTAAAAACCTTTGAAATTCACTGAAAAAACCATAGGTTTCAGACACGTTATAGTTAGGAATTAGCATTTAAAAAACCTTTGAAATTCACTGAAAAAACCATAGGTTTCAGGCACGTTATAGTTAGAAATTAGCATTTAAAAAACCTTAGAAATTCACTGAAAAACCATAAGGTTTTAGGGACAGTTATAGTTAGTTGGACATTGCACTCGTACAAAACCAGTGAAATTCCCCGTTATAGTTAGTTCAGGTAACTATAACTGCGCTCCCATAATGCACTGCTGATGATGTCACATATTACATCACTCATGACATGGTCAGTGACATCACTGATGACATCACTGATGACATCTCAAATGACATCACTGATGACATCATCCATGTGAGAATTTAATGCACCTCCTCACACCCTAATATAACCTTTGATACACCCACTCTAAATTACAGACTGCCATTCTCAAAACCATAGACACTCCAACACCAATAACTACATACCCACTCACTGATTCTTAGGTCTACACACACACATCCACTCACTCACCCGTACAGTCACTCATACTTATGGTCACTCAGTACAGGACTATCATATGCACTCATACTCCTATATAGACACTCAAACACCGCCACTCATCCATAGAGGTACTCACACACCTAGTCAGTCATGCAAATAATTAAACACACTGCCATTTACTCACCTATACAGTTATACACACACCAGCTCACTTACTCATACAAATACTAGCACATTCTTACGCTCTTATACAATCACTGATACAAGCACACACTCATCCATACAGTCACTCTCACAATCACACACTCTAAGCTTATAGCTATTTATATACTCCAACACACATATATACTGCCTTTCACATATGTAGTTACTCACACATGTACCACTGGGACATACATTCACTCACTAACACACTCTTACACACACTTACCCACCCATACAGTCTATCACAGATGCACTCTTGAAACCATCCACCCAGTGAATCACCCACTCACACATCTATGCACAGAGTCGCACACACCCCACCCACACAAACACTCAGGCACCCATACAGATACTCAGACAACCAATCAATAACTCATATAGACACTCATGTAGCTATTCACAAACCCATGCACCACTTACACAGCAACAGACAGACGGATACAGACATTCACCCAGTTTAGTCACTAACCCATGCATTCAGTAAGATACGTTTAATCACTCACTTATCGAGTTAGTCACGCACCTACTAAATCATCCATACAGACACTTATACACCCACTCATTCTTCAATACTCCTTTCCCTATATATATTAAAAATATTTAAACTTTACAGAAACACACAGTCACTGGATGATGTCATCAGTGATGTCATTTGAGATGTCATCAGTGATGTCATCAGTGATGTCACTGACCATGTCATGAGTGATGTAATATGTGACGTCATCAGCAGTGCATTGCGGGGGCGCGAGTTATAGTTACCTGAACTAACTATAACAGGGGAATTTCACGGGTTTTGTACGAGTGCAATGTCCAACTAACTATAACTGTCCCTAAAACCTTATGGTTTTTCAGTGAATTTCTAAGGTTTTTAAATGCTAATTTCTAACTATAACGTGCCTGAAACCTATGGTTTTTCAGTGAATATATATATAAATATATATATATACATATATATATATATCCTCAAGACTCCGTCTCACCAGGTTCTCCAAAGAAAAGGAACAGTTACGGACCACGGTATGTGCTTTAAAAGTTTATTTCAGCACAGTCGCTATTACGCGTTTCAGCTCCCTAGGAGCCTTGATCATATATATATACCCACAAATTAAATGCATTTTGTTTTTCTCTTTGTAGACAACCTGTTCTTTTACATGCAGTCAGTTAAGAGGTGCACTGTGCATGGGTGGGTCACATTAGTTATGGTGTGCATTGTGTGTTGAACACCATATTTCTAGTATTTTCAGTTTTGTGTACACTCAATGATAACGGACCTTTACCTGATTTTGTTAGTTAATGTCATTTTGTTTTTACCTCTTTTTTTTACTGCATTCTCCTGCCATGTACCATTATGCACTGCCATAGCCTTCAGTCAGACCCTGCTCACAAACTTCTTTGGATGTGAGCTTCAGAAGTTGTTTGCTGCCCCTAGATGAACTGTTGTTAAATTGATAAAAACAAGAGTTGGCTAAACATGCAAAGTCTCTGCCAAGTTTTGTGCAGATCCATAAACTGGTGCCAAAGTAAATAGTAAATCAAAAATGTTTTGACCCCCATTTTTTACACCGCCCCATTAGATCTGCATGAAACATTATACAACCCCACTTGGTGTAACAGAGTCACGAAATAGCACTAAAGTTATAAGAAAGCAATTTATAATCCTGCCCCCTATAATCCTTTCCCCCAATGGATTTGCAGTTAATTGGTCATATGAATAGAAATCCAATTGCTTCATGTTTTTGCCATGTTTTGCGTAGATTTGCCACTCAATGCCAAAGTTATAGGCAACTCATAAAAATGTCTTTCAATTGAAGGTGTGGCTCAACTATAACTATACAGTAATTTGTTCATTACAAAATCAATCATATGGTGTTTTTCAAGGATGAGACTTTCAGTATGTCAAACAGTACCCTCAAAAGTTCATAATTTTAGAAGAAAGAATTATGAATTTTTTAGGATAATATTTGATATACAGCAAAGTTATTGTTTAAAAAACTAAACATCATATGATTAATTTTGTAATAAACAAATAACTAAATGAATAAAGCATTGGAAATGTTAATCTACTATTGACTTTGTTGCCATGTAGCTCATGTTTTGCTTGTATATTACCATTACTATCCCGAGTGGTATACTGTTACTAATCAATAAAGGACGTGTCCTGCATCAGTCTCTCATTCAGCTTCCATAACACACTAAATAACAGCACTGACAGCAGTGTGTATATTTGCAAGTACTCTCGCTTTTGACAAAGAAGGTAGTCAAGGTTCTGCAGGAAACAATTTACTAAGATTTCAAATCAGTTAATTTCGGTCACCGCGCATAACACCATAATTCACCTACATCGAGTGTCCAAATGTGAATGCATGAAAGGGAAGATTTTAAGGGACAAAAACTGCATGTTTCAGATTGTCTCTAATGGAGCATGGGTGCCTTCTAGGAAAAGTAAAACATAGAACTACAATGATAGTTGAGCTAAAGAAAAACATTTCAGTAAAAAATGGCTGTCTCCCTAAACCACGGGGACAAGATGTCATATAGTACTGGGGAATTGGGCTCAGATTATATATTTGGCAGAATGGAGCCTGTTTAGCAATGGATTCATAGAAGATCAGAGGTTCCGCTGCTCCAGGTTTTATGGTGTTGTCTATACTACACAGCCAGTGAGAGTAACACATGGTAATTGTTGGCTGCATGATACTGCTCTGTAAAGACTAAAAATAATAAAGGATACTCCAGCATGTGTAAGCCCGAGCACTCAGAGGAAGGGGATATTGATGCAGGCATGACAACACAAGTGCATGGGATACAAGGGCCTGCACTGCCACAGTCACACAGGGCACTCCATGTTCAGCATGTGTTAACCTGAGCACACTGATACACTGGATAATTCAGCGTGTTTAGTCTGAGCATACCAGAGTAGAGAAAGTCCAGCATGTGTTGCCCCTATGACATAGGAGCAGCTTATTTCCTACCATGCATCATCCCATCGAATTGTTCCTCCACATATTATATAACTATGCAGAAGATACATGGATCTTCCTTAAATTGGAAACTGGTGACTGTCTAAGAGAGGCTTATCAATCAACGATAATTAACCAATTGAAATTCATCAAAAATGTTATTTTTACATGCTTGGGTTGGCAAAACTATGACCCTCTGACAGTCCAGCATGATGACCTAGGGGAGCTATCAACAACATCAAATGAAGTAAGAATCATTGGAATAGTAATCCCTCTCTATGAAGTCTTACATTAACAAAGTATTTGAATCCATTTTTCATACTGTGCAGCCATGCAGCTTATTTCCCCTCATCTGGGTTTTCCACAAAAGTCCCAGCTTACTACTTTACTCTTCATATCATGACTGGATTATGGATATGGCATGCATCATGACGGAATTAACTTCAATTATGAGATGCCTCCCAAGGGTTCAGAATGCAGCAGCAAGAAAACGTGTTTTTGTTAAGTTATTGTGATAACCAGCATTAATCAGTCACTGACAGCTCAACCTCTTCATGTATTTATTTTTACATTTGCTTGAGACTGTGCAGCAGTAATTATTAATCTCCACTTGTTTTCAGATATGATCTTTTTTACTTCTTTGATTGTTTCATCCTTCTCAGCCATTTCAACTGAATCTTTTCTGATGTAATGCCTGGCACTGTAGACCTGATAATAAAACATATGTATTTTTCCACCTCAGATTGTTCTTTTATTCCATTTTAGTGGGGTGCCTAGACAAAAAATCCGTTGGATTAAATTCCTTTCCTGGTTTGTGAATGATTTTAAAATCATAATCCATCAGTCGCATTCCCCATCTTTCAATACGTTGTGGCATATTGATTTTTGGGTTTCAATAAATTGCAACTAGTGCTTGATGATCTGGTATTTTAACAAATGGCTACCCATATACAAAATCATGATAATGTTCACAAGCCCAGACTACTGCAAGACTTTCTTTTTCTGGCTCTGAGTATTTACGTTCAACATCAGGCAAACTTTTACTGGCATGTGAAATCACATACAGAGGAGTTTCTCTGCCAGGCTTATGCTGCACCAACATCACACCAAGTCCCACAGGACTAGCATCCACCACCATTTCTGTGCACAATTGCATATCAAAGTACTTCAATTTGGATGCAGATGATACGTTGTCTTTTATTTGTTTACAAGCATGCTCGCAGTTCACTTCCCAAATGAATTTCAGTCCTTTTTTGTTAATTTTCTAAGAGGTGCACTTATAGTGCCATAGTTTTTTACATAACGTGAGCAGTAATGGGCCATTCCCAAAAACAAACGCAAGTCAGACACATCTTTGGGTGTACCAATTAAATTTAGAAACAATACCTTTTTTGGGACAGGTGTCATTTCTTCTCGAGAAAATATATGGCCATAAAATGTTAATTCAGATTTGACATTTTCCTAAGTTCAGTGTTAGACCTGCTCTCACAAGTTGTTGGCAGACTTCATTTAACGCTTGATCATGTTCTTTCTGCATTTTTCCAAATATCAAAATGTCATCACTGTAGTTCATAGCATTCCTTACTGGCCTTATTATATTCTTTATAGTGTCTTGAAACATTTCAGCAGCTAAACATATGCCAAAATTCAATTTTTTGTACCTAAATAACCTTAAATGCGTTGAAAATGTTGTTATATATTGAGACTGATCATTAATTTCTTTGGTGGTATCCCTTATATAAATGCGATTCGAAAAGATAGTTGCACCACTGATACTACTTATCATGTCATTTAAATGCAGTCATGGATGCCTCTCTCTTTCAATCACTGTAGTGGGTACTCGCATATCCACACAAATTCTGATATCCTCTGTATCTTTTTTTGGAACTACTACAATCGGAGATATCCATGGTGTTGGCTCAGAAACTGGCTCAATAATATCGTGTTGAAGAAGCGAGTTTATCTCTTTTTCTACTTGTGGCTGTAAATGTATTGGAACTCTTCTGTGAACCTGCGCCACAGGTTTCACAGTTTCATTAATATGCAAAGTAATTGCCCTATCTTTCAGCTTCCCCAGTCCTGTAAATAATTCTGTATACTGCCTTAGGACAAGACGCTCTGTTGTGACATTACAAGTCACTGCTAGTATTCCCATAATTTGAGCTGTGACGTTGCTTAACATACATGAGCCAGGAACTTCATCTTCTAGTATATGTATCACTTCTTTGCTGATTTCTCTCCATACTGCAGAACTTCCTCAAACTTTTCAAAACATAAAACTGGATGTTTTGTTCCCCATTGGAACACACTGACATGTGATGGACTTAGAGATGGCCGTGTTTCCATTTTCTTATTTTTAGTGGCACACATTATATTGCACATTGCTCCACTATCGAGCATTAAAGGAACTTTTGAGAGCCCACTATGATATCCACAGATGTTGTCTTTTTATTTCCTCTCTTCTGTTCATGTTAATCTGTTTGAATTCACTTTCTTTAGACATCATGTACAATCTTTCTGATTGTTCAGCTTTTTTAGCCTCATAATCATGTTCATCAGTTTGCATTTACCTTAGGAATTTAACATTCCCCATTTTCTTTTTAATCTCAGGAATACTTCGATTTTTTCTGTTTTCTTTTTTACTGCACGTATTTGTAAAATGATTATATTTTCCACATCCCCTACACTGTTGACCTAGTGTGGGGCAAACTTTTAAATGTGGGAATTGCAATCCACATCTAACATGACTTATTTTCTTTATTTTGCCCATCTGCTTTTTCTATATTAATATCTAACCTTGACATTTGTCGCACTTGTTCTATAGTTTTTACTTTGCTGTGTTCCATATTGGTACAATGTCTTTGTGCTTGTGTCTCCGTTCTAGCCATGTGTAAGGTTGTTTGTAAATCATATGTTTTTCCTAATAACTTTTTCCTGAATTTTACAGAACAGCATACTTGAATTATCCTTAGTCTTATCACTTCTTCATTGTTGAACTTCTCAAATTCACAAAAAGTGACCAGCTTCCTTAACCTTGTTACATATTCATCCATGAACTCATCCTCATTTTGAAAAGCTACACTAAAATGATACCTTTCAAATTCCAAAATACTTTGCGGATGAAACCTGTTTTTGAGACATCTAATAAGACCTCTGTACGTAGTCTTTTCTTGTAACGTCACTATCAAATCCACTACATCATCACCTACTAAGTTGAGCAACATATGTTTTGCTTGTTCATCTGTGTATTTTTTTGCGCATAGCCTTTAAAAATGCTCAAATCTTCTTCTCTATTTTTCCCACTCTTGTGCAATATTTTGTCGAATGGCAAAAAGCCTTAGAAAAATCATGCTTGAAACACTCCATATGCTTGCTTCATCACTCTATGTCTCTGTACCTGTATTTATTGTGACCTCCCTTCTTGTCTCTTCACTTAACATTGAAAATATCATTTTTTGCAGTATTCGGCACTATTTTGAGAGCGCAATGATGGGCGATTACTCACTGCGGGCGATTACTCACTATATTATAGATAATACCTCTGTACTGACCTATTTACTTTCATATGACCTAAACAGGTTCTAATGACGCCTATACCCCACAAGTACCCACACAGGAATACAGCAAGAAAAGATTTTTATTTACTATATTTATTAATCAATAGTATTCATTTTAAAATTCATTTTTTTGTTAGTTTTTATCTTATTACACGTAAATAGTGAAAAGCTTAATACAAAAACATTTACAAATTGATTGCCTGTGTTTCTTAATCACATACAGTACTTCAAAATTAATCCAATGATTACTAACAAACACAAGGCAAATTATTTATCCTAACAAACAACCCAGCCATCTAAAACTCATCATTTATCCTACCATTTTCTCTCATTCACTCCACATGTAATCATATTTCACACATAAAAAATCTTTGAAATTCGACCCAATGAGGGGCCCTAGCCAAATAACAAAAGGGCAATTGCGATGCTTCACCAGAAGCAGGAAAGTTTGAAAAAATTCTCAAATAGACCACTCAATGATGACGGTGAAAGGTCTGGTCTACGCGCGTTTCAGTGGAAAAACCACCTTCCTCAGGACCAAGATGTAGGGAATCTCTCATAAAAAAGCTGGGAATGTCTCACATCCTAAAACAATTCTATGTGATTTTTGGAAGCATGGAATGTTGTTTATATATATCAACAACGTCGTTGCATTACCCTGTACGATGCTTTATAACCTTGCTTTCCATCCAGACTGAAAAAGGAGAAAATATAGTCCTCGATTCGCTGTGTTTATTATATAGTAGATGGAATACCTCGGAGTGCTCTTTTTCCTTTTTGAAATCCCTCTGTTTCCTGCTATCTTGGGATTGCTACCATTTCGATATCGCTTTCCACTCCGATGTCTCTGGTCACTATACGCCGCATCACCGCTCATCGACCTCTAATTTTCACTACCACAGTTCACACTCTTATGGGTGAGTGCAGCCACCAGAAATCCTTTACTGCATGCCATATAGATGTATCCTGATTGTCGCCTTTGTGAAAACCGGTATTAATCAGTCGTAGACAGCTTGGTCTCTTCATGTATTTATTCAGGGCCCCTGACATGATGCTCTTCCCTTCAACCCCTTCCCCAACTGCACTTTATACATTCCATTTTACCCCAACCTTCTAACTCCAATATTCTACTATCTCACAGGACATGTAACATCATCACAGTTATATGATCACATTTCCCCTGTACTGAAAGCCCTTCATTAGCTCGCTGTGGCTAGATCTACTTCCAGTATAGCATGCATTACACGTAAGACAATAAATGGAAAGATACCAAATTTGATATAGATTAACTTTAAGAAATATTCCAAAACAAGGGCACTGCATTCCAGATTAATGTACTTTAATTGATGATATCACCCAACAGGGGCAAGATCTTCCCTATTCAAACTGGCAAATTATGGATCTCACTGCCAAAGACCTGGCTTGTTGCTACTGAGTCCACTTAAGGCAACTGATCAGCATCACTCTGCCATCCTCTAGCAAGATCGGAACCACTGAAAGAATCATATTAAATACAAGTAAAATCGTCTAACACAACTGAGAACAAACACCATCACTCTACAATCAAAATGACAAGACGACTAAAAGAGGCTCATTCTCAAAAGCAATGTGAACAATAGAAATGAAATAACACCAGTCCTGTTCTCACAGCTACAAATAAATGACAACAAAAGTGATATCACTTAATAAACCCGAGTGGATTACTGACTCATTCCATTAAAACCTCTTTACATGAATTTCAGCATTTTGGTATAAATTTTGCAAACATTTACACTCGGCATGCCCCTAACATTCCTTTGTAAATAAGATATGCCTAGAATTAATATGAATTTAAAAAAAGAATGAATTGTGTCCCCTCACTTGCAGTAATTTCCTGTCCTATAAAAATATATATTTAGGCGTCCATGCTGATTACAACAAATGGCACCATATGTAGTGCTATATAATTGAATCAATCTCCGCACACTGGAGTGAAATATTGTGGCAGAAGTGAGTGGCAATTTACTACAAGCAACATGGAAACCAGAATGCCTATGCATGACGATATTACTAATAGCTTGAAGCACTGCATTAACCCAAGTACATGAATAAATATCACATTGGAATCTGCGGAATATTGTGATTATAAACATGAGAATAATATCAATAATATCACAAGTTGCATGGCAAAGAGAGGAAACAGCATCACTAAGTACAATGCTTTATGTTTTATAAAGTCAATAACACAGAGTTTATGGAATAGCACGCTAGCCCTGCGTTAAGAGTTTCCTTTCCTCAGATATAATAAATAGAATGATACTTTGGAGCAGGTTTACTAACATTTAACACATATCATTTTGCCTTCCATGTGTCTGTTCAGTATGTTTTTGTCCATATGTATTGGAATAGTATTTTTATTTCACTGTCTCTTGCCATTTTCCCTATTATCTCCCACCGTTCTCTTTCTGAATTGCACTTCCACCTCTTGGTTTTCATATTATCAGGGCAGGTCACATCAATTGTAAGTTATGTGCACACTTCTTCTGCACTCCTGTCTACTTGCAGTGACAAGGAATGGCTGCCTGCTCAGGCTGAGAGCCAATCTGGGACACCTATTCTCATGGACTGCCCAAGCAAAGTGGCTCTAGTTAATTTAAGGACTGTTTGGCCCTGGTACCTCAGCTTCCTTATCTGATCATCCAACCACACTTCACAATGACAGGAAGACCTACTAGCTTCGTGTGAAGATGATGCTGTCTCAGCATCTTAGTGCCCATTTCCTCTTTGAGGCCCAGCCATTGTGCCACTTCTAGAGCTGCTATTTATAGTACAACATGCTTAATCTGAGATGGGTTCAGTCACTGTGTTTGATGTTTCCTTGCACTTTCTGGATACTACATACAGCGGATGGGTCAATGTACAGCCTTTTTAAGCTTATTTGTACAGCTGAAGATAAGTACCACTTGGTGCACATGCAATAACTGAACATCCTGTCGACTGGATTCTCAGTGTAGGCATTCTCTGTAAATCATCCAAAATTGTTATTGTATTTGTAATTTGTCTAGAATTGCCATTGCTGTCACTCTGCCTTATTTATTAGTTCTCATTTATTCAACCTAGAAGCCATCACACACTAGGGACAGCTCTCTCACACCATACACAAAGTACCAGTCTGACCATGCAGACAGCACCCTCACTCTCTTCAAAAACACTATTATACCCTACACAGACGAGCAATTACAAAGTACTGAGTTACCTTCATGCTGCTTAAAGACTAACAACACAGACAGTATGTCTGGCTCATGACTGAATGTGCCTCTTCATTGATTGATGACTGTGTGTGTGTTGTATTGTGGATGGGTGTCTGGCTGGGTGCACAGATAAGTCAATGGTTTTATTAATGGATACAAGGATAAGTGACTGGGTGTATCGATGATGAGTGAATGAATGCATGAAGAGGTGGATGAGTGACCTAATGATTTTGCCAATGGTGTGTTCATAATTGTGTAAAGGTATTTTGTGATCTATTATCTTTGCTTGTTTTACTTTGTCCTGGTAGTCGCTGTCATTGTTCTGTTGGTGACACCATTGTAATTCCTATGAGTGGCTGGGTACAGTGTGTGACTCACCTGGAGGCAGGAATGGAGTAAATGTGAGCTTGGTGTGCATATATTACTAATTGAGTATGCACATTTTTAAACAAAAGTACAGTTTTTTTTAAAACATATCAAAGTAAGTGACCTTCTACTAGGAAACAGTGGTCTTATCGCACTATCTTCTTTAACCTCAATTTTGACAATATTCGTTGGATGTTGGAAACAGAAAAAAGCATTTAACTTTCAAAAATAAAACAACATATAAAACAAAACAAACTAAGCCATGAACCAGAAGCCCTAAATCCAACACTCAATCAATCTACTGTAGGTGCACCATTTTCCTTCCGCATAGATATTCAATTAAAAAAACAGACCATCAACATGAGACTACAGTATTTTTGGAACATTACGTCTAGGACATTTATCTTCTAATTGAGTTGTATGTTATCCCACTGTAGGCAGGCAGTAGGAACAGGGTAGCACCTTTTCTGCCACAACAATTTAGCAGACTTTTGAATGTCGATTTTCAGGCCCTTGCACCATAAAGTCATTCTCTTCCTCCATAGAGTTCAAGGTGGCCTGTCGTCATTGCCCTTGGGTACAAAATAAAGTAGATGTCGGTCCTAGGTCTAAACAAAAGATGCCCCTCTCATCTCTCTCTTCCTTCACATATGCAATAAATTAGCCTTCTAGGCCTGCACATTCCGCCACTTCTTTCTACCATGGGAAAGTCTTGGGCACTAGTTGATGTCCAGGCCATTACAATACTTCGTTTAGCTATCTACAATGCTAAATCGATGAACATAGTGACTACCTTCTTTCTTTTGGGTCTGGGTTGTATCTCTAACAGACGTTTCCAATTTCTTCATCCCTGTTCTTCCATTTACCTCCATGAGGCCATGTAATACCATCTCTGAGTGTTTCACTAAAATGGAACGGCTTCACATTATATAGAAACAAGCATTTGCAATGCAATCGGCCTTGCCTTTGTAAAAGTTAGAGCTATTGGCTTTGTAAATGTAATTGTTTTTTACTTACTTTTTTTTGATTGGAGTGAAGTGGATGTATGTTGTTTGTAGTGGAATTATGCGTTTGAATTGGAATTGTTAGTTGTGAAATTGTGTTGGGTCGAATTGTGTGGTTTGTAGTGCATTTGTGTAGTGAAATTATGTGGCATGGTGAATAGATAGTGGTGAGAGCATCGCTTCTAGAATATTAGATTTTATCGCAGTTTAGTGCAATGTCTGTGTATTACAGTACAGTACATGTCATTTAGCTATAATTCCAGTGGAGTTATTTCCTGTTGTCCAAGCTTTAGGGACTGTTCTACGAGCATTCGCTTTTGACGTGTCTGTCTTTTGCAATGTTTTTCTTATCCACACAATTGTGGGAGCCCATAAGAAAACTATCCGCGTGTGTGTATTTACAGAGAGGTGACCCATGGTGTGGTCAATAAGTGATCACAGATGAAAAATTGTGAGCCCAGAGAAAGATGGCATTGCCAGGATGGGTGCAGTATTTGCAAAGACACTAGGGAGATTGCCAGCCATGCGAGTAACACTGTGACAACCCACGCACAAGCATCAACAATGCCAAGATGTGTGGCCGGCAACAGTGTCGCTACAAATCCCAGATGAGTCTTGTATTTTGTTTAACAGAAACGGCTTACTTAAACTGGAAGCCTCCAAACTATGCATGTAGTTCAATGAATTCCGATTGCAATGTTAATATTAAATGCCTATCATTACAACGTTACAGATTAAGAGGCATTGGAAATGAGGAGCGACAGAATACCGGCGATCCCAAATGTAGATACAGTATGTACTCAGAGACCCAGAAGGGGCAGGGCTACAGGAAAGTGCGGTGAGTATGTTTGTTTACACAGAAGCGTGGTCTGGGAACAAAATGAATTTGATCGGTCAAAGCTTAATCACAAGCCTTCCAGGTGGTGAAGTAAAGCACAAGGTGCAATGTTGACTTAAATTTAATGTTTGTCGTGTTGTAAGTCTCATTTGGGGGAAGAAAATAAAAGCTTGAGAAATGGTTCACTTTGTACCTGGCCAACAATTGCATGTGCGTTCCTCATGTCCTGCTAAGCTGAGAGGTGGCAATCTGTCATTTGGAGCATTTCAGATGGTGAAAGGGGGATCCAGCATGCATCTGTCAATCAACTTCAATGACCTACTGCACTCAAAACCACCAGGAAGAAAAGGTTAGAAAAAGTCAGGCGGCGCCATCAATTTGGATAATGCAGTCATGTGATCCTCAGCACACTAACACCCACACAAGAGATCCATAGACTTTCTCACAAGCGATGATTTTTTTTCAAAATATGAAATGACACTGTCAAACCTCAATATACAGTGACTTCAACAAGACAAGCAGCTACTTCTTAAAAAAAACAGCTGCTGTAGTTATTTTGCCCAGGGTCATTTATTAAATGAAGCTGGTCACTTTCAGCTAAAGTGCCCTGGTGATTAGATCACGTTGTGTGGGCTGTCACAACATTAATTGTGTCTGTTCTTGAGTTGTTCATTTTCCTTCTCTGCAGCCCTCTGAGACTGTGTGGCTGCAAGTCTGCCTATAACATGCTACTGTGACAGTGAATACATTTTGACGCTTGGCATGAGACAAAGGAGGGATATATGAGGGAATAATTTAGAAAGGGTTGTTTGGGAGATCATAGTAGTAAAGTGAGGTTTGGGGTGAGCCAGGAGGGATAGGGATCAACAACTCCCAGAGAATTTAAAACTAATCTAATCTAACATTATTCTGTAAGACCCTAAACAGCCATCATTTCAAATTGCACCTAGCAATCTAGATGCTTCAATGCCTGGAAATATTGGGCCATATGTAGGTGGGCTAATACCGGTCGTGTGCAGCCGAAAATCGGTAAATTTCCCGTTACCGACCGGTATTTAGCCCTTTGCGATGTAGGAGGCCGGATTTAAGGAGTCGGTAATTTACCGATTCGTTATTTTAAGGAATCGGTAAATTACCGATTCCTTAAATCCTATGTAGGGAGCACTCAAGTGAGTGCATTTTTGGTTTAAGGATTCGTTATTTACCACCAACTACAAGTTGGTGGTAAATACTAAATACCTTTTAAAAAGCAATTTTGTGCTTTTTTAAAGTGCCATGTGGCAGACATACATGCCCTTAGGGCATGTATGTGCGCCACATATGCACACATGCACGATTCAGGGGTGCAGCAGGGTGTCAATTTGACACCCTGCCACCCTTGAATATGCTCCCCTATTACCGATTCGGTATTTACCGAATCGGTAATAGTGAATGGCTTCCATTCATTCCTATGGGCCTTCAGGCCCATAGGAATGAATGGGAAGGTATTCCTTATTACCGATTCGGTAAATACCGAATAGGTAATAACGAATATTACCGAATCGGTAAAATTTACCGAATGTTTACCTACATTCTATTTACCGATTCTTAAATACCGAATCGGTAAAATTCGGTATTTAGGAATCGGTAAATAGAAATTACCTACATATGGCCCATTGTTGTGTACTTGATCACACTGAATGGTTAATATTAGTGTACTTTTCAATTTGTTATTTCTGAATTGTTCCGTTGCCTGTGCACTTAGGCACACACTATATAAACACTTGTAATAAATAAATAAATAAGTAATTCAAATACATTTCATGGGTACCCATGTGCTTCCTAATCTTATATAATTTACACATTGTAGGAAAATACCTTGCTGGCAATATTTCACAAAAATATTTCTCCACATTACCTCATTTTGGTTCTGGAAAAGGATGATATGCATGCACTTTCCCAATCTCTATACCACATACAAAGGGTGCAGCAAAGATCTATTACAAGAAAAAGGATCCCGAAACCAGAAACAAAGATGACAACATCATACTTCACTGAAGTCTAAGAATCTTCCCTCTCCAGAAAGCCCCAAATCAATTAAACACCCACCTCTTCTAAATTATTTCATGCTTTAACTGCTTCCTCTCTTATGTCCCCTTCACATACTCACCACATATACATCTGTAAAGTTTTTATTTTTATAAGCAAAGGAGCTTATTGCAAACTCTGTATTTAAAGTTGGCATTCCTCTTTTTACATGAGTACTAGTTACATTACAAAAAGTCATATTCATGTTTTTTAAGTTATGGGAAGATTAAGGGGCAGATTTACAAGCCCCCTGCGCCACTTTTGCGTCACTTTTCCCATGTTAAAAATGATGCAAAAGTGGCGCAAGGGGCTTGTAAATATGCCCCTAAGTGTTTGCCCAGAATCGCAGGCTGTTGAGCCCACACCAGGACTCGATCCTGGTTACTCTGCAGTTCCAAAGCCGGTACTTTGGCCGTAACGTCGCATGGATCACTCCCCAATCACCACGAACATACCTTCCCTGCAGCAGACCAAAAATAAACTTGTGCAATACATTTGAAAACAAACTAAAAAGAGAAAATACTAACATTTATGCATTCTTTTTTATTTCACAGACAGTGCATTTTACACCATGTCAGCTATTTTTAACATCAGAGCCCTTTAATGAAGCTGCTTCAAATAGACTGAGCTACAAGAATCACATTATAGGGAAGAGCATAACTTTTTATGAGTACATTTCAGAAAGCCGGGCTAGCCTTAGTTTCAAAACGCACAAATGAACAGCTTTTTTTACTTCTATGATACGAACCTCGCAGGGGGCGTTGCTAAGCACTAAATGGCACCAGTCAAATAAGACAAATTTTAGCCAACAAAGCTTGTTATTCTATAACTTGAAGTACCAAACTTAACTGGGAAAAAGAAACTACCGGTTGAAGTTCATGGTGAAGGATACCAAACAAAAAAATGGCTTAAGGGGTCTTTTAAACTGGGTCAATTTGTATTATATGCCCTGCACTGCAACCCAAGCCACTTGCCATCAAGAGGCAAAAACTTGAGACATGGGAAGCCGAATAATTCACATACAAAAAATTACATAACAAAGGCACACACACATCTTGGTATACTACCCGAGCGCACCAACACTGAATAATTATGAGTGGACGTACTGCACTATTTCTCTATATAAGTTATAAGTTAATTAACAAATGAGCCACATAACGCAAATCTTTTCCAAAACATTAACCGTCGGGGATTTTGCTTGCGGAACTGCCCAATGATTCTGTTGGACAACATAAAAACACTCTGTTGTTGCTTAACAACATCCCCTGTAGAAGTGTCCTCAGCAGGTGAAAAAAATCTTAGCAAGAGCACGAGACTGTCTCGAAAGAATTAAAACACGTGGGCGAGGACGTTTTGGGACAATACCACTTTTTTCACTGGGGATATTCACTGCACACTGGGAAACCGAGGCCCTCAGTTTTTATCGGGACAGCAGTTTTCCAGTTCTGGTAGTGGCACCGCACGTGTGCAGCTGCAGCCAAACACACCAACTACTGCTTCTCATCTTGTGCACAAACTGGGCATGACCATTACTCATTACCTGCAGGCAAACGTTGGGCCTTTGGGAAACGGAAAAACAAATTATTGCTGAAAAAAACGTTCAACTTGGACTGAGGGCAGCAAACAGCTGCCTTAACTATAAAACGAGTCTTCACCCTTACTGTCTCCCATTACCAGGCGCAAGATGAGATCATGGAGGCTTCTGTTTTACATAATTTATCTAGTGTTTTAAAAGAAATGAGCATCAGTTTTAAAACACTCGCTGTTTATCCAGCGATGTTATTGTCATTTATAGCGCGCACGGCTACTCAAGAGTGTCCCGGCACGAAAGCCAAAGCCAAATCAGCGATCAGTCAATCTAGGTGGATGTTTTTTTTTATAGAATTAACATGCCACATTTCCATCCTTGCAGACCGTTATTAAACACAGCAAACTTTATAGTTGGTGCAGAGGGGCTGAATGAGGTGCAACATACAAAGCTGCCGACTTTAGGACTGGGGACGTGGGTTTGATTCTCGGCATCGGCTCTCCTCCCGATCAGTAACAAACTAAATATTAATTAAAATTCAACCATATCACAACAAAAAAAGAAATTAGTGTGTAGAGGATGCATGCCCTGTCATGAGAAAGCGTTTTATTGCGATGGGATGGCCAACCAAAGGATAGGCTGCATGCCCAGACGGGAGAAGGGGAAATCACGCAGCTGTGAAGGTACATGACCGCATTGAGATGGACGACCAAACGAATCATTTTGTGAAGTCACGATTGGGTGGGAACAGACACAGAAAGGAGCGACAAATACCAAGAAAAAGCAAGCTTTTCAGAATGCCACAGGTAACAACCAATGGCAATTGATGGGCGTGTCAAAAGCCCACAGAAGAGATAACAACAGGTCTTGCAGAGGCTCGACCTAAAAACAGCATCATTACTTCTATGTCTGGTGCAAGATACTGTGCTAAGAAATATATTCTACCTATACTTTCAGGTGTGTGGTATGTCTGATGCAAAATGTTGAATTGTAGTAGTTAAAGTGGGCGTTCTGTGGTACTTTTGGGGTAAAATGTAATGTTTCCCATCCCTTTCACTCAAGTCCCGGCCTATGTCACTGGCCATTTTTCTTTCAGATTGGTAAGTTTGCAGTTAGACATTCTTACCAATGCCTGATTTAAGTGTGTGACATTCCCCTAGCATCAACAATAGATGTAACACTTCATGTCAGTGCCAGGAAAGCCTTTCTGGTGAGATGTACAGTATTGAAATACACATAACATGTGGGAGGTTCCAAATGGTGCCCTCCCCAAATCGGTTTCACTGTCCTAGAGAGTTTTCCATGCATCAGGAACTGTACTGCTGGAACAGTGTGGTTCAGTGTCATTTCAGCTCTCCAGCCTGATAAAGGTCCCCCATCAAACTCATACACCATAGTAACTAACTAGACCAGCCAGACCCATGCAAACATGGTAAACCCAAAATGCTTAGGGTGTTTGCCTTTCTCAAGTTTATTCTCTTCACATATCTGTTCAAAGACTACCTTGCCACATTCAGCTGCTGTGGCAACCTTTCGACTAGAGGAACAGACTCTCATGCCTCAACTTCAGAAATTCCCTTTTTCCCATTTTGTAAAAAACAAATTTCAAATCCATTGTTGTGAAGGTGAAGTTGAAAATCTTCTGAAGTTTAGCAGCAATGTAGTAAAATGTATAGTTTAGACCCCAGTTCACCTTCAAAGGTGGAAAGTTGGATCTTGCTCAAGTCGCCCTATGCCTCTCTGAGACCCATATCGAGTTGAGAACCATGGAATCCAGTTCCTAAAATAGTGTAATAGCTACCAACACAGACCGATTGGCAAAACAGTACAGCAAGTGGAGAAGGACAACCATTTTGGCTAAGCTCCCCATTACCAAAAAAGGCACAGATATGCAAAATGAAACACTTCATCTCAGAGACAAGACAGGTCTATTAATATTTCCAGCTACAACATCTAAACCTGCTTGGTATATCTGGATGTCCAAACATTTGAACCTGTTGGGCTCCTATCTAAGATCTCTGGTATACAGAGATATATTGAACATGTCAATTGGCAACTTAATTGTGAAAAAGCTTGACTTAGTGCAGTTACCCTTTAAATCTTATAATGTATCAAACTCTTCCAAATCATGTATAATTGGGTTTTGCCTGATATCCTTCCTATCTATTAGTGTATGAAATGTGTATTACTGTACGTTATGGGTAATGCCTCATATGTATATGGCTCTACTCTTGGAGTGTATCATATTACGGAGGGGTTCCATTGCCAAGGCAAACATCAATTGTAATAGGGTGTATCTCTGACACAAGCCCATTCCTTTCTGGTTCATAGGTGCTCCTGCAGGGGGGTATGGTGTAAGGAAATTCATCTCATCCTTCCCTCCACAGAAGCCTATGTGTCTTAAGACTGCGCATGTTGAATGCCATTCCCAGGATGGCGGCCCATCATGGAGACCAATTCCATAACATGAAATACTCCCCGAATGCTGGGTTAAGGACTGTACCAAGACACACAACTGCATGCTCTTGGTGTACCACCCCTGGGTGTAAACAAAGGATTTGGTTCTCTATTACTTAAAATTATTTAGTCAATTTTAAACATTGAAAAAGGGTGGCACAATATCCTATCAAGATAATCTCACTCCGGTGTTGCCATGGGAGCAAACAGCACTTCTGTGGGTCATCTAGGCAATACGCCCTGCGGATTTACATGTCAGCAAGTCAAATAGTCTGTGTGGGTTATGTAAAATTTGAGTGGAAGTCCATCCACTCCTGGGGACTTCTCAGAGGCTAGCTCAGAAATATCTCTCTTAATTTCTGCTGTAATCAGAGATGCATTAAGTTCCCTGTTTGAAATGTAGTTAATATTCTTAGCGCTGTTCATTCCATGTATCTACCTAGGTCCAAGATGTTTGTCTCTTCTGACTCTACATAAGTCATAGTACTAATCTAAGAACTCTTGATTCTTCAGCCATTGTGAAGCTACTGGTCCCAGTTTGTTTCTAATACCTATTTTTGATACGCCTTGGCCTCTTGTATACTCAACCGAGTTAATATTCTTCTTGTTTTATTCTCTGTCATGTTTTTCATCATGTATTTCTTATAGTCAAGACGTTGCAGTCTCTCCACAAGGTCAGCATACATTTCCATCACAGTGACAATGTCTTCCACTAATTTTCTGTCATCAAAGAATCCTTCTCTAGTTCCCTTAACTTTATTTGAAGGTCCTCTAGTTCACTACCCAATTCCCTACATAACCATATGATGTCCTAATGCAGCATCCCGGTGACCCCCTTGAATGTCTCCCATTCAAGCAGAGCACAAGCTGTTAATCACGCATTTTAAAAAAAAATATTTGGATCTCATCTCCTATACTACTTCTAAATGCAGAATTGTCCAAGGCATTTGCCAGTAATTTCCATTTTTTAATGGCATCTGATCACTAATCGGATGGTGATATGGTCAGGTGCAGTCCTTCAAGATATTTAGATTATAAGAATGATATGTGCAGTTGCAGTGTGCAGAAAAATCATAAAGGCTCGCCACATGGAAGAAGTAACAATATTCTTTTCTGGCAGATTTACGTAAACTCGAGGAATCTACCAGTTCCCAATTACCTGATTTTTTTTCAATGCACTATGAATGATCTGAGTGAGTGGCTCATTATGAGAGTAAATACTTGCCAAAAGGACTACAAACCCATCAAGCTTACCACCGACCAAAACAAGATTGCCTCCCTGTCTGTTTCTATCAGCTCTAACTAAAAGGGCACCCTCAACCATATTCCAGATTATCATGCACCTTGAATAGGATAAGAAAACCAGTGGCAAACAATGGCCCTTACACCTTTATTTCAGCTTACATCCTTCCTCACAGGTCAAGTGAGTTTCATATAAGAAAATGGTTTGGGCACATTTTCTTTTAAAGTGTAAGCAAATTTAATAATGCTTATAAGTGCTGCTCATAAGCATACTATTCATTAGAGGAAGCCTTTTTTTGTGGTTCAAAGGTATAGGTGACACCCACACCGGAAATGCCAAAGTATTGTCACCATTATCCCGCATCACCCAGAGTTCAGGTGTCCCTAACACACTAGTAACTGGGCATGGGGTCATACAAGACCCATGCACATTCATATATTTACAAATCTAAACAACACCCCTCCTCCCCAAGACAGCAAAGCAACCGCCCTCCTTCTAGTATCAAACAAATAGCATTCTATATACTCCATATACCCCATCAGTCCCCATCAACCTGAGTTCAGGTGTCCATAATATTAGCAATAATGGAATTGCTAGCAGAGGACCTGGTTGCTTTGATGTTCCATCCCTAATTGTCCCCCCCACCAGCCTGCCACCACCAGTTTGCGCCCCACCACGGAACAAAAGCTGAAAAGAGAAAAAAACAGACACTGGCCGCTCAGTCTTGGAACAATGATGTTGTTCCTGTTTACATTTTACTTACTCTTGAATTCCATAAGAGTAATTGATTTTTTATGATGTTGTGTTACTGTATTTGTATTCAAGCAACAGATTACACATGTATAGCGAGTACTGTGAAAAGAGCTGCCTCTATATATCTGTGGGAGTTCAGTTTGTGGGAGGGTGTTTATAACTGGTATTGACTGAAGCTATGGAGTTCAGGCTGAAGACAGAGCAAATTTCTCACAGTGCCTATCATGAGTCATAAAGGGTTTCAGAATATATGATCATCCAATCCTTAACTTTTCCACAGAGCATTCACAGTAATGGGCAGACTTTCAAATTGGAAATGTGATTCTATGCAAAAGTGTGTAAAGGAAGTACACTGCTGTAAAATTATTGCGAGGGTGAAAGATAAAGAAAAGACAGTGCTTACAGGTGAGTGGGTGCAATGTGTGTGGAGTAGGTGAGGTGAAGGGGATGCAAGAAAGTATGTGCAGGAGAGAGAGAAAAGAGGGCACTGAAGAGGAAAGAGATGAGTTGAGAGATATACAGATAAAGGGTTTCTGACAGATATCAAAAGAAATAATGAGCAAAAGTGTGTGGCTGAGAGACTACAGAAGAAAGTGTTGTGAAGAGGAGAACTGAAGTGATTGGACTTCTCTGAAGACCACTACCAATTCAACAGATCTTAGTAATGTTTAATTCATAGTCTGCTTAAAATTTTTTATGACTTTTTATGTGAATGTGTAGGTGTGAGTGTGTATGTATATGTCTATGCATATGTGACATATGAGTGCACAGTCTTCATAATTGCTCGTTGTAGGTGACACCACCACTTTTATCTGTTGCCTTTTGTGTTTACCGCGCCCCCCCTAAAAATCACTACTAGAGACTACACTGGGCGAGGACACACATAAAACTAATACTGTTTCTAATATTAACAATGCAAAAAACACTCCTCCTCCCTCAAGACAGGCCAGCAGCCCCCCATCATCTAGTATCAAATCAACAACATTCTGTATACTCAGGGGTCGATTCCGATGTCGGCCGGAAGCGCACCTAACAGTATTTGTCCGGAAAAAATACCAGCCGAGCGCGTGTTTTCCGACCGACTCGAACACTCTACCGAACGAACAAGTACGATGCGCATAACAGCCCAGATTCCGAGCGAGCCGTACTTACCCATTCCAGCTCCTGTTCCCCGCCCGAGCCGGATCCGTAAACGCCGAATCGAGTCGCACGGAACCAAATACACAGCACCTTCCGGCCGGACTAGTACGATGCGTCTTCCGTACGCGCCGAACTCGTCGCTACGTCCGGCACGTTTGAGCATCCGGGAGAGCTGTACATAAGCTCCGATTCGCGCCACAAGACGATCCACGGCTACGAGACGAACAAGCCAGCGGCGAGTACGAGTCGAAGCCACGAGAAACCCGAGCGAGACGACCCAACCATGAATCCCATCGCGCAGGTCCTACCAATATTCTACATCTATTACCGGGACCGGTACGGACGCGTAAGGCGCAGACGGTAAGTCAAACACCCACAACACAAACAAACGACACGTACCCGAAATATGTCACACACACATAGAGATGCACAAATGACGTACACTAGCAACAGCAGAACCATAGGGGCGGGATGGCCATCACCAATGCCATACACACCCATAGGGGGATGGATGC